>VYXD01014523.1:29599-65287 GCA_013397195.1 Hylia prasina | reverse complement strand
AACTGACCTCTTTTTTTTTCATATTGCGTGTCACCAGCTTTGTCAGCCAAATCCATGTGTCTGTTATGTTTTGTTAGATTTAGGAGAGTGCTGTAGGCCATCAGAATAACAAAGTACATTTTGCAGATATCTAGACATCTCCACTTGAAAGGATTTAGTTCTTGAAATTCAGCCTTTCAGACAAGCATATAGAAAAAAATTGCTGGCACACAATCTTTGATGTCCAAAGAGAGATATTTTCTGCACTTACAATGATTAAACTCATTTATTGCTATGTATAGTGTATGTATACACAGCTTTAAAAAACCTTCCTGACTTTTTGTGTCTGCTATTGTTCTGTTCAATTACTTAAATTAATCCTGTATCACAGGCCAAAAAAATGTTCATGGTGTTAAACTAAATCAGGATCAAAGTGGTTTATTCATTTATTATTGACATGTAATTAACTGGCAATCATTGAGCAACGCTCTTGAGATCAGTGTCAGCGATGCAACTCATGAACCCATCAGGGGCCCTTCAGAAAATGCTGATAAACATGCCCAGTCTCTGAGCACCCGTCTGTTACTATTCCCAGGAAGTGCAATCCCTGCAGCTTCTCTGGAGAAGCCCCAGGCGCTGGAGGCTCGCCCCTCCTGAGATCCCTGGCTGCAAACCCTGCAGGGCTGGAGCTGCCGTGAGAGCTCCCGGCCAGCAGCCCAGAGCCCGGACCAGGGGGCAGGAGGAGAGGTTGCTCATGGCATTCCTGGGAGGGCAGAGGTCAGGACACCCCTGGTCACTCGTGTGGTGTCAAACTGAGCTCTGATGGCATCTGCTCCCTCAGCACCATCCCTTTGCCACTGCAGCCCTGGTGCTTCTCCTAGACCAATGTCGGGGCAACACTCCCTGAGCATTTTAAATTTGTGATTTAAACATGCCACACTGTCTCAGAGTCTCACATTCCTACCTGTTCTGCTCTTGTTGGTTTGCCAAATGTAGGTGCTGTTAAGACTCTGCAAGTCTGCAACAAAATTCCTGTTAATTTCAGACAAAATTGGCAGTCTCTCTGGGTCATGGAGTCGAGTCTAGGCTCCTTCATTTACTACATGGAATTATCTCTTCTGTACAGAGACAGACATTTCAATACTACGCTCAACATGAGCTTAGAGGCAAAAAGAACTGCAGACTCTCTCTTTTCATTAATAGGTACAACTTTTCATTAGTATATGAAAGTTTACTCTGTTTCTTAATGAAAACACAGTAACTCATTGTAGATTGCAATATGACATTCAACTATTTTACTTCAGTTGGTCATATTTCTTACACTTCTAAATAAACTGGGACAGAGAAGAAAATTCAATTTGTCTTTGATCAATGATGAGATTCTAATTAAAAAAATTAGGGCTATAAAATGGAAGAGAATACCATTTATAACCACACTATAAATACATATATATATAAACACTAGATACCTCTTTCATTCAGTGTTTTAGTTTATGTACATATAAAGAAGCCAGAATACAAACAAGAAATTGGATAAACAGAGATATATTGTTTTCCTTTGGTTTCTTGCCCATCCAATTTAGCAAGCAAAACAGAATTCGATGTCAGAATTCTAAAGGTTCACTAGGAACACACAAGTCATTGAACTAGTCTAGCATCAGCACACAGTGCCAAGAAAATAAAGCACTCTGTGGGGCAGTGACATTGTCAGCATTGTATTTGCTATTTTGGGACATTACTTTTTAACCCATTGTAAATCACTCAGTAGCATCAGCAAACCTATTCATAACTTGCTATTGTGTACCAAGCTGCAGTTCAGGGAATTCAGGATAGACACAGTGTCTTCACTTGGCTGAGCATCACATGAACTAGATACCTGAATTCTCACCAGCTGGGAACTACCAGCCACTGTAGGAGCCCAACCTGATATTAGCAAAAAAAGCTCATTTTGAAGTAGGTGTTAGAAACTTTAATTGGAGTCTTCATATAAAAGTGGTTCTTGATAAAAGGAGTGCCAAAACCCTGTGCATTCTGGTGCTGTTAATCAGCACACAGTGTATGAAAAATCAATGCATGCATTTGGAAAATTTACCTCTCTGCCTCACTCTTAAGATTGCTAAATGAGTTAAGGCCAAAATCAGCTTCTGAACAGGTAGCTAGTTAATTGGTAAAGAAAACATAAGTGGTTTTATTTAAATTTTTTTCATCAATTGCTTTGTACCCTTTGTCTCAGCGTCACCTCTTGTCCATCTAACAGTGTTGCACGGACAGCTGTTGCATTCTTCTAATCCAGATCACAGTCAGATCAGGCCTCTATCAAAACTGTCACTCAAAAGAAAGATACAGCCCTGCTACTTTGTTAAAAACATACAATGATTTCATTACCATGGTATATTTTATAATTGCATATGGATCACAAACATAGGAATCTAGCCATTAAATACCTACTAGGTGTGTCACTCTACTGATTCAGAAAAGTTACAAAGTTTCAGCTGTATTATTAATTCTTCTGAGTGCAATCAAAAACTGTTAGGTTTTACCTAGAGAATAGAAGGTCTTTTCAAAACTGAACAGCACAAACCTTCCTTGCCTTCTAACCACTCTACAATTAATGCAGGATGGTTGCCAAAGCCGATGAAAAGAAGTATGTGCATGAAAAGCCTCCAAGGTAAAGTCATCTATGGTGACCCAGATGGTAAAAGATCTCCAGTTAGAGACACTGCAGCTGTACATGAAAATACTCCTCTCCCTGATACTAGCTTTAATCATAGCTGGGGTAATAGAAAGGTACTGGTAGATTTTTAAGGTATCACATTAAAACTACAATGTATACTGGAAGCAGGCTCTTAACACTGATATTCATCATACAGCAGAGGAGTGTCATGATAGTTGCTGGTGTGCTATTAGGAAGGCTAGTGAAGCCATTTTTTGCTGTAACTGCAGGTCTGGACTGAATTTACACAGAACTGAGAGAATCATTGTCTCATGAAATCATTGACAAGTGTGTTTTGCTGGAAAACACCACATTCTGTTTAAAAGCAGAGCAAAACAGAGGGTTGTGTAGAAAGAAGCAGAGCTCAAGAAAAATAGGTATTCTACTAAGCTCTTAAAAATGAGCTTCAAGTATCTCTGACTTTAAGGAAATGGAAAGAGCTCTACACATCACACAAACTCTAGCACAGTTTTTTCTCAGTATTAAAGCTGTGTTAGAATTCTACAGTTTCCTCTTTCCTTTACTCCACCTGCACCAAACTGAAAGATTTTCTATGCTTACTGGAGAAAAGTTTTTAAAAACTTCTGAGACTTCAGTTAGCCTTCTGCAATCAGATGCCCTGGCCTTGATTTCAGGCTGCAAAAAATTCCAACACAGATTGTTGAGAGTACCTGACAGAACTCAGTTGCCCTCCCATTTTGGTTTGGTTAAATGCAGCAGGGAGAAGCAGCCTTACTTTTTCCTTCATCCCATGTACCCTCATATTTGAGAAACTACAGACATCTGGCAGAGAAAACATGAAAAGCAAGCAACATTCTAAACAGGCTGCAGTTTGTTCTTTTTTCCTTTAAAATTGTTAAAAAGAAGGGAGTTGGCATCTGTAGCACACATAACTTCTCTCTTTGATCAGTGCATGAAAACATTTTCCTGGAAAAGTTACATTAAACGCATCAGGACAGGAAAACCTCTGCCATCCCACAGAGATAGAACTGCAGGTATGAAGACTGTTGGTCCTATTGTGCTTACATAATCCATAGTTTTCCTCTGAGAAGACAAATAAAAGTATTAATTTGCTTTTCTGTATTGTGTTTGCAGTGACTTTTTTTTTGGAGTCTGTTTTGTTTTGTTTTTTTCATTTAACTGATTCTCCATGGACTGTGGTGTAATTCTCAGCCAATTTTAGTTCAAGTTATAATTATGAGTGAATTTTGTCAGCCTGATATGTGATCTACATAACTTTGCTTTGTTGGGCTGGGTGAGTCCTTCAATCTGTTGTTTCCTTGATGACCCAGGACTAATGTCTTAAACAAAGGATTTTCATGTTGGATAAGAGGAAAGGCCAATAAGAAGCAGATCCTGCAGAGGTGAGGTAATGCTTTTTATCTGGCCAGTTTACTCCCTCCTGATAGGATTGGCAGNCACCCCACCCCCCAGTGACATATCAGGGTGTTCCTAGTAGGTATGGATGTATAATCCATCAAACTCTTTGTTGTGCTACCCCCATTCTCAGTGGATCAAGACCTCCACAATCACTCCAACTGTGGACATTAAAATTGCAACTATCAGGTCTTGTAGTGGATCTACAGGTCGTGATACCTTTCCTCTGCTCTATCTACTTTTGTTCTTCCCACTTCTTTCTTTCTGTTCCTTCTTTCGTAGTTCCCTTATTATATTTTTCTATGGAAAGGACCAAGATGCCTCCCTCCCATTGCAACCAAATTGATTTAAAAATAAACCTGTTTTGTATATACATCTTGTCACATTACTGCAACCACCCCAAGGGATTTATTAATGAGAACCTCAGCTGTCCTGACTCAGAGGTGGGCTGTAACATGGTGCATACAGGCTGACATGATAGTGTATATTAGACATTTTCTGGGAGAAGTGAAATTGTTCCTGAAATTGATGCAGAACACCATAGTTAGAGTACCAATAGGAGTTAGTTTCTGGAAGAATATCTATCTTTGCAGACAAGCAAATCAAACCTACTTTCCTTATGTAGAATCATAGGGTAACTTAGGTTACTACCTCCGAAATCAAGTCCAGTCATTAACCCAATACTGCTAGGACCATCATTAATCACACTCTCAAGCACCACATCTACATGGGTTTTACACAATTACTGGACCCTTCACCAGCTCTGTTGCCCTTCTCTGGAGATGATCCAGCACCTCAAAGTACTCCTTGAACTCAGACAGAAGACAGAAGTGAAGACAGGATTTGAGGTGTGGCCCCACCAGTGCTGAATACTGGGGCACAATCACTGCCCTGCTCCTGCTGACCACACTGCTGCTGATCCAGACCAGGATGTCACTGCCCTTCCTGGCCACCTGGGCACAGCTGGGTCATGTTCAGGTGCTGTCAACCAGGACCCCCAGGGCCTTTTCCACCCAGCCTGTGTGTGCCCACGGTTATGGATACAACTTGTTGCCAATTTATTTAGCCTCTCTTAAATAAGAGGTTTTGTTGCTAAAAACAAAAGAGCAAAACAAAAGGGATGGTCTGTTATGTGGTATGTTTTTGGAATTTTCTCATAGTTCATCGATTCTTTACTATTAACCAGATCATATATTCTCCATGTGACTTTTGTGGAAGGAAAATACCACCATCAAATAGGTCCACTTTCATAATGCTGATCTCAAGGAAGTGGAATCTGTGAGCTGTCTGTTTGAAAGGATCTGTGTACCTAGGATTGCTCCACTGCAGGACTGCACCACCACACATCCCATTCCAGCAACAACAACCTTTCCCACCACTGCCCAGGTTAGAAACATTTACACTTTGATGGCAAGGAGTCCCTGCAGTCCTCACTGCAGGGTAGCAAATGCCTTGGATTTCACTGCCTTGGTAGCAAATGGAGGGACATTTATTGCAAGGAAAATACAATTAAAGACATTGAATAAATCCTCACAGGATGATTATCCCAAAGGGTTGAAAGATGCTGAGGGCTGGAAGTATCTTAAAAGGAGGGAGGAAAGAGACCCTACTGTTTTGATCCGTATCTTTCTTTCTAACCTCTGATACCTTTCTCAGCAGTGTCAGGGCAGGACGCCTATGGTACACAGCCTCGTCCAAATTACTATTCAGGAATTGAATTTTACCATACTGCAGCAACACAACAGCTCAGAAGCTCTTGCTTACTGTGGATATACCAGCTCCATGTGAGTCATCCTACAATGAGAACAAGAATGATTAGCAGGAGTGTCTGACTCCTAAATCTTCCTGCCCATATAACTATTTCCTATAAACCATACTTACTGCAGCAAATACCATTTTTTCTCTTCATATTGAAAACTTCATTTTCCCCTTACTTCTCCAGAAGGAAAGGGGATAAAACATGCCCCCCCCAAACACCAAAACCTCCACACCCCAGTAGCTTATAGGTTAAAAACCCCACATGAAATATGCTCGTCAAAAAGAACTCTTGGTAATGAAAGTCAATCAAACCTGCATTGCATCAGTAACAGCTGATGTATGTAACCTTGCAGTATCGCATTTATCAACTATCCTGGGACACCAGACTTAAAAGAACTGCACCTTCACCTATGAAAATTGCCTCAATCAGTAACTGAATCTGCTTATTTTTGTCTAAAGGCAGCCATAGTTTATGGCACAATGTCTCACTAGTATGAAAATTCAAATGACTGCACACATCAGGGAATATTAAATCACACAAGTCAGATTTTAGTTTCTCTAAGGAAGATTCCAGCCCTCTCCAGTGCTCTAGATAAGATTAGTACTGTAAATAGGAAAAAAGCTAACTCACTTTTTCAGAGATTGTTGCCTTGGAACTTTAATATAATGGAAGGAATGATTTAAAATAATCACTGAATTGCTAATCCAAAAATTACTACCAACAAAAGGTTGTATATTTTTTCGTCTTTAGTCATCTCTATAAATAGGCTACAATCTAACTGGATAAAATCCATCTTTGAACCTCAGTTCATTTATCTGTGGGATAGACTGATATGTGTATTGCTGAGAATAGTAAGGATAACAACAGAAAGATATCTAGAATGAGGACCAATCTCTTGGTTTTCAAGTAGGATGGGAAGCCAGATGTTATTTTTGAAATTCAGAGCACTTGGCTCTATTGATAAAGGATGCTATCTGGCAGAAATAAATCCATCACAGTGTGCAAAGGAACCTGCTCACAATTGTATCAGAAGACAGTGACACTCATGTCAACATCTTTCTTATCCACTCTTCTGCCCAGTCTTAGCATATACCCCATTATTTTGAGGTACCCAGGCTGCCCCAAAATATCTAATGAAAGAAGAGAAATGAGAAAGTAGTACCTGCACTGCTACACCAGGTAGTTCTAACAAATATTGACATTTTAATAACATCTTTTGCAGGATACAAAGATATTACTGTTGAATATTCTAAGAGATGGTCAACTTCAAGTGTACAAATTTAAATTATTGCTGTTATTCTGATATTTCAAAAGAGATATTGCATTGTTAGCAGCCTCAACACTAAGTTTAGTCAAAAGGTAAAACAAATATGCAGATCACACACACCACTTGAACTACCCATTAAATTAATATTCTGATCATAAAATGGGCTAACATAGAGAAGGGGACAGCTCTATAGGACTGAGCTTTCTGTTTCAACTGAAGGTTGTTGCTGGAAAACTGCAGGAGTGGGAAAGAATAGACACCCAACCATAAACAAAAATGATATCCTATAGGGAGAGATCCACATTCAGGATGAAGTGTGAAACAAAACAAATAGCTATTTATTTTTTCATTAATGATGCTACTGCATGAAATTTATACATCAAACCAAAGGACAGTGTAGTGCATTGGCCATGGTGCCCACCAAACCTGCTCTATCAGTTCCCTTCCTTAGCTGGGCAGTGGGGGGGAGGAACTATGATGAAAGGCTTGGGTATTGAGATAAAAACAGGGATGGGTCACTCACCAATCATAAGCAAATTGAATCAGAGAAGGATAATGAGAAATAAAAATCAAATTTTAAACCCAACGGTCCCTTCTTTCCTGGCTCAACTTCAGTCCCAGTTCTCTAACTCCTCTTTTTCAGCACCGGAGGTGGACAGGAATGAGGGATGTGGTCAGTTCATGTTCTCTCTGCTGCCCCTTCCTTCTCTTCCTCTTCTCCTGCTCCAGTATGGGATCCCTCCCACAGGAGACAGTCCTCCATGAACTTCTCCAATGTCCTTCCCAAGGGCTGAAGTTCTTCAAAAACTGCTCCAGTGTGGATCTCTTCCATGGAGTGCCATCCTTCAGGAGCAGACTATTCTAGTGCAGGTCCCCCATGGGTTTATAAATCCTGCCAGCAGACCCGTTCCAGCCTAGGCTCTTCTCTCCATGGGGACACAGGTCCTGCCAGGAGTCTGCTCCAGCATGAGCTTCCCACATGGTCACCTCCCCCTTTGTGTATCCACCTCCTCCAGCATGGGGTCCTCCATGGAATGTGGGTGGATCTCTGCTTCACTGCAGAGCCCTACAGGGAGCAGGGCACAGCTGCTTCACCATGGGCTGCACCAGGGGCTGCAGGGGAATCCCAGCTCTGGTGCCTGGAGCAGCTCCTGCCATCCCTCTGCACTGACCTTGGTGCTGTAGGGCTGCTGCTGTCTCGTGTTCTCACTCCTCTCCTCTGGCTGGAGTTGTGCAGTGTTTTACCCCTGCCCCACACAGGTCCTGTGGTCCCCCCAACAACCCCTTGCCCACCAGCTGTAAGCCCATGTCCTCAGTGAGCAGCAGGCTCTCCACAAGCAATGGCCCTCCTTCACTTCTGGACTCTGTGCAGGCTGTTCTGGTTCTCCTGCATGACAGGACATCTGGAAGACTAGTGCCCTCTCCCAGCACCAGGCTGGGCCCTGGAGATGGCAGCTGGCCTGGACCTGCACAGTGTCTGAGGGAGCAACACAGGGTGGGGTTGATGTCCAGATGTTAGAAAGATAAACTACTGTCAGTAGAACTACCTGGCTAAGGTTTAGAGCTGGACATGCTTCAGTGGTCTCAGACCTAAGGTGAGGTTTACAAAACTTGGGGAGAAGGATGTACTACTTACTGATAGTGGACACAATGAATGCAGAAGTTACAGGCAGAACTCCCAAGATGAGGAAGAAACTCATAAAGCCAACTCAGCAAGCATGCTGAAATCAGCTCTATCTGGGTAAAAGACAATTCTAGCAGGAGTTGATGAAAATCACTTACTCACGGCCCGCTGGCCCAAGAAAACCACCAGATCTGAGCATGCAGATTAATCAGTACAAGAAGTGAGGGAATCTTTTAACCAATAGAATATAGCACACATACAACCTGTAGTCAATGTACATTCCTGTCTTTGCTAAAATGTATAAAAACAATGAAAATCGTGATAGTCATTGTGCTGGCTTTATGGGTTAGCCACTCAGCACCCCCTTCTGTGCAGAACTGTAAATAAAGCAAATGCATCGACTCTGTGTGGGGATTGGCTTCTTGCACATGGGGTGAAAGAACCCATTTTGGGAAAACAGCTTTGCTGAGAACACATTTATAAAACATGCTGATTTTCTAACCACTCTTGCCTGTGCCTGGCCCATCCTGGGAGCAAGGTAGGGGCAGGAAATGCACCAAAGGTTTGAAATTCCACACTACATGGTTGCTTATGGCTCAGCAAGTCACCAATCAACACTTCACCCATGACAGCAACAAATCATGAGGGCAAGGTAAGGAAGAAACTCATGGATAGATGACCTGCTGAATTCAGGCCGTCAGTTAACAACCACTAGACTTCTAAAGAAGGAAAGGATAAAAAAAAAAGTGAAATAATTTGCTCTGTCTTTAAAAAGTCAAGCTTTTTCATCAGTTCCCAAAATTAATGTTTTTATGTTGGCTAGTGAAAAAGATAGAGCATACACACAAAAGACTCATTTAATAACACTTTACAGCATATTGCAAATCAAGAACATAAACCTAGCACAGGCCAGGAAAAAATGAAGTCCCAAATTCAGATAGATAACTGTACTCAGACTCTCTGGATATTATTTTAGGTTAGGCAAAAATGACTATTGCAATGAATTATTTGACTCAAGATGAAGGACAAATTTACACGCTAAATTACAGCCATCTGGTATCTGTATGTGCATAAACCACACACATGCAGCTGGAAAAGGGACTTATCACTCATGAAAGAAAGTTTCACCCTTGAGGCCCTAGGAAGATCTGAAAGGAGTCTTCAAGAGTTAAGCTCTTTTTCATCTCAATTCTTTACTCAACTTACACAAAGCATGATCCAAACATCTAGACAACTGCAGATTTTCTTGATGAAAATCATGTATTACAAGAAAAAGATCCCCAAAGGATGATGCTTATAACTGATTCATTTACTTTCTTTACTTGTTTCATATTTCAAACTTGTTTCCATAAAGATGAATCCATTTTTATAAAGACAAAAGCAAACATCTATCACAAAGTATCTCATTTAAACCACAAATCTGATTGCCTTTTACACTCATTCTTTATAAAACACAAAGCTGAGAGCACAGTTAGCACTGTTATGATGGTTCCATGACTAATGAGGACTTTGTGCTTATCTATTGCTCTTTTCACTTACCTGAAATCAAAGGTAAATCTCACAGTTATTTTATTGGTGCAAAGGATAATTCTTACTCTTCATTACAAAGAGCTACTAAAAATAAGTTTACCTTTTTAATTTACCTTTGTCTCACTACCCAATATATTTAAATATGTATTCAGATAGATACAAAGTTAGGTTCCATTTTTGATCCTAGATTCTGCAGAAGTTCATTCTTGGCAACAAAACCTGTAATTATTTTCTTCCATTTTTGCTGGGCATGAAAACACTAATTATAGAGGGCAAATAAAAGCATTTTTTAAATTCAAAACTTCAATTTTCTGCAAGAATAGAGTTTGTAAAATGTATAAGGAAACAGTAATTCCTGTATTTTTATTCCTTACTTTTATTAATTTCTATATATTTCCACAAAGTTAATAAAGTCCTGGCTTCTAAAGGTAAACTGGATGTCTCTTGTTTTTCTTCACAAGTGAGCTTGCACCAATTTTTTGCATGCACAAACCATGAAGAAGGAACTGCCTGAATTTCTTCAAAAAATAACAGAATACATCTCACAGAATTAGTCTGTGCTTTTAAGACAGCAATTTTCTGTTTATAGACTTCTGCACTTCAAATTTTAGAAATATGATGAAATTGGACAACATAATTTCAAAATACTACTGATTCTTTAAATCAGTTTCTACATGTTTTTTGTATTAGAAAAAATTTCCAAATTTATACTCTGCTCATACTGTAATTTTTATTGCAAACTTTGACACAGAACTTCTCTATACATAACTGAGATATTTGTGTAGGAAATTGGAGTAATGCTCCCTGCCGGAACACTTCAGTAGACCTTCTTTTTTTTTTTTCCTTTTAAGTTTTGTTTAAGAAGGCAGAAGCACTATCCAGATGGTCTTCATCTCAGGTGTAATAATCACCCAAGCTTGTCAGGCACTGTTGAGAGGCAAGTCAGGTAGGTGGAGAAATGGCTTAATATCACTTCCCTTGTACTTCTTTCCTCAGGCAACAGGTTTTTAAAATTATTTAGGAAACCTAAAAAGGTTAGGTCAAACCTGACTAATGTAGAATCTTGTTATAATGTATGTATATGTATGCCTACCCTGTAACTGAAGACAGAATAGTTAAATCATAACAACTAAGCCCACTGAATAAAATTATGTTAATATTATGAAGTCTTTCTGGTACGAACTGTGTCTTTATAGAAGTTCTTACATTCAGCAAACACCAGATGTCATATCACATTAAAAACATTCCAACATTGATATTTATTATAGGTTCCTGTTTTGATTTCCTCCTTGATTATTCCCTTTTTTCCTCCATTACTTTTCCTTTTCTACTCCTTAAAGAAAATATCCTCTGGGTAGATTCTGTGGCCAACAGTCTAACAGATTAACAATACAAACAGCCAAATCAAATGCATTACTACCACTGCTACTTAATTACAGCTCATTTACTCCCTGTTTCTCATCTTGCATTCATTGCAGCACAGAAACCAAGCAGTCAGAAAAACAGAGACTCTTTAATACATTAGGCTCATGCACTACTTTCCCTTCCAATTTCAGTCTCTGTCTTTTAGAAATAACTTTGAAGCAGCAGCTTTGATGCAGATCAAAGCGACGACTTTTGCATAAGCCTCAGAACTGTTAGGTCCCCAGTGTTCCTTCTCCAGTTTTTCAGATTTTTGAAGATTTTTGCAGAGCTTCAATCAATGACTTTTTTGCCGAAGCATAAAGGACTCATGTTTACAGGTCTATTGAGAACGAGTATGTTACACATAGTAATTTGCACAAACTATTTCACAGAGTTTCACTTAATTATCCATATTCAAGCATCTGCTATGATTGTCTTCTTCTTCCACAGATCTCTGCATACATTTCTCTCCTATTACCATTACAGATTGGTTTACTGAATTGTGAATTTAGTGCAATCCTCTGGAAGGCTACAATCTCCTTAACGTTACCCTGTACTAATGAACTGGTCTTCAAAGTCTGTAGGATTCTGTTGCTTTAAAGGATTTGGTTGCACAATGATCTTACACAGAATTTATAGCAGGGAAAAGTGGGGAAGCAAAGATAAACCATGGTAAACCAAGATAAGGCATTACCATTCATGGAGACTATGATATACACAATACATGTGTTAAGGGAGAGTTAAAAATACAAGATTTCTTTCGAGATAGTCAAGGGTGTAAGGACACAGAGCTAAGGAGGAGACTGAGACTGTATCCTGAAGATGTCCCTATCAATTGGTCACTCAGAAAAGAAGATTTTTCTGCACAACTACAAGCAGCCTTGGCTTGATGTTATGCTGCTATAGGATATGCCATGCTTATACAACTATTGATACTGAAGCAACCTTGTATAGTTACTGGCAAACATTTGATTCTCTTACACTCACACAACTCACAAGCTTAATCCTTTCCACAGCAAGGGAAAGACTAGTTTTCATTATAATCAAATTTCTTTTGAAGTATTTTCTCATGGGCAATGTTGTCTGAAACCACAGCTTCAGCAAATTCCTACTTTACAGAGGATATTAAGTAAGATGCCAAAACATGTATTTGCAGCAACCTTACCTGTTAAAATTGCATGATGAGAGATTATGGAGCAATCAGGGAAGAGCAAAATACTTCTCCTCAATAAAGTATGGTGAAAATTCATGCATATCTGTGTTCCTCTTCACATTCCAGCAGCGCTGGGAATCTAGGCAGACATTTGTTGGTTCCCTTCACTGGTTCTCACCCTGCAGTGAGTGCTTGCTGTCACTCAGGTCACTACTTGCAGAGTTTCAGCCTGGAAATTTCCACAGCTTTATGCAATGCTGGGCCGTCAAAGTTCCTTGGCTGTTTTGCCCAAGAAATAAGATCCAAAGATGCTTGTTTAATATAAAACTACTCCATCTCAGGACTATTCTTAACAAGCCCAGCTCACAAACAAGCCTCTTCTGGGGTCCTACCCATCAACATGAACCTCAGTTTAAGCTGAGCCACATATGATCCAGACTCAGAGTTCATTAACTCATTGTTTGCTAATTGTAAGTAGTCTGCTTCCTATACAATTCGAACCAATGAAAATAAAAATCCACCAAATCTTTCTCATTATTTTAAAAATGTGGAAATGACATGAGGTCTCAACTTCTTCCCCCTCAATATATTCATTTTCAGCAAAACATTCACTGTATGTAGAACAGCACAACAGATTTCTTTATTCTAACCCATATTTCCTTGTTGCTGCTAGAAAAACCACTTTTTTCCCCCCTGACAAGTTTTATTCCAGGTAGTGTTAGGCTGTTGGTTGAAGCGCACAACAGATATTGCCCACACAGTACCTCTTCAGCAAGAAAATGCAAGCAATAGCTTGCCTGGCTATGAAAGGTGTGTCTGGATTAAAGCCAAGTTTCTCTAAAACAAGTGACAAATAGCTAAATCCGAAGCTGGTGGCTCCTTTGAAAGGAAGGTTAGGTTTTAAGGATATATAAACATCAGAAGTTAAAAAGTGCACAGAAAGCCAAAATCTGAGAGAAACACAGCAGTGTGCTATTTTCTGTTGAAGTTCTTGATCCTATATGCAAATAAACTATCGCACACACAAATTTTTTCTCAGTGTTTGTCACTAACAGTTTCGAATCTAATTGCTAGTTTTAAAATACTTTTAAAAAATACTTTAGCTGTGTAATTTTTCCATCCCATCCTGCCCCTATGATCAGCAATGGTATAGACAAATTATATGGATCCAGATTAGGAGGCAGGTCTTCTCCTTTGCAGCAGACTCTTTGCAGCATCAGAGTGAACTGAAATTGTGACGTGAAATCTACACTTAATAACTGTGGCTGTTCAGACCACTTTTAAAACTGGTATTTGTCACTGACCCACATCTATCTTCCCATGTATGGGTCTTAACTATTTAAATTGTAAATCAAATTCCCTGTAATGCAGCAGATAATAAATGGCTATTTATTCAGAGATACTCAAAGCCATGCGAAACACTTTCTCCCACAAGGGTTCAGGCTGTGTCTTGGCTTGCAGCATGAAAACACAGCACCAAAAAGGCATAACTCAGCTCTTCTGAACTTTAGGGCATGGTTTATGTCAATTCAGATCTCACATGAATTCTGCTTGCCAGGTTTATGTATTTCTTTTAATGTGGTTTCTCTGCCCTCCATTTCATACAGCTCTGGCTATAAAACAAATTTTTTTTCCTGCAATTCTCAGCAGCTGATTTGTATAAAGAATATACATTACTAAAGGGAAGCTTAGGAACATTAGGAAAATCTGTCTGTGATTTCAATTGATTAGTTTCTTTGTTAGGTTCACTGATATCCTTCACTATGCACTGGGAAGTGTTTTATTTCCTAGCACAGTATTGAGTTCTAAGACTATATTAAGTGCCCTTTGAAATGTGAAGGTTATGGGGCTTTAGGGCCCAGGTTGACAGTTTTTTGTACGTTCTCTTCTTAGTGACAACTCTTGAAAATTTTTCACCTGTTCCTCCAAGATGGCTGGAGAAAACAAAGCCCACTGGAAATGTGGATAGTAGGAATGCTAACAGGTCCCACACAGAAGCCTTCAGAGCACAACACCCAACATGCTGGAACAGACTGACACTTATTCAGGACTAGTAAAGACAGAGTAGTACTTTTATAAAACATCAAATACACTTGTTTAACAGGTTACATGCTATCCCACTGCCTGAACTTCAGAAAAAAGTGGCATATTCCTAAAGGTTTTCCTCAGCTCAACATTAGTGGAAGTGTTTTGAAACTCAAGGATGGTCAGACCTATCCTTTAACCTAAATTAAAGAATAGAGGATTATTCACTGTTATCCATGTTACAACTTTTTATACATTCAAGTCTTTTCAGTAACTGTAGACATATTTAATGTCTCTTTAAAATACAGATATGTGAAATCTAAAGTTTCATCTTATGTTTTCTATCTTTACTGGTTAATCTGTGTTTCAGTGAGTATTATAATCCACTTCAAGATTCCCTTCATAGATAGATGCTTTCTTCAGCTGCGGTCTGTGGCATTCAGTACCCTGCAGGACTCATATAGCAGACACAGATTTTTGTCTTAATGAATACCAAGAGTGGAATGGTTGAGCCTAAAAGTGAGATTCACTGGCAAGGTTTTAATGGCAGGACAGCTCCAACGGGCCCACTAAGTTTGAATATCACATTGATTTATGTCTCATTAAAAAGCTAGGCACTCTGTTGAAAATACAAAACTTAAAATTTATAATCAATTCTCATTATTTTCACTTCAGTTTTAGTGAAAATTTCTAGGTTTCAATAACAATCAGAAAGGGTACTTCCAAAAGATAATACCTTTTCCTGTGTCCGCTAGTCCATAGGAAAAGAATTGTATCCTTTATGTCTCAGTGTTAAAGTCTCCCAAACCCTGTTCACCGTTCTAAATACTGGCATAAGCTGAGCTGGTTTTTGATACATCTACAGTCAGGAGACCAGGGCAAGCAGCAAGCTGCCCTTGATCCTCTTCTCTGCTGAATACTGTATAAAGGCAAAGTAACATGTGGTAAGGAGGATATAGATTTTACTCTTCCTGCTTTTGCTGCTATTATAGTGACACCTGCTGTCCCATTCTGCGTATTTAAGTTACAAAAGCCTAAGGAAAAAAGTGGCAGCTTCAGAGTAAGAACCTTTACAATCATTCTAGTAATTGTAAAAATATTTCTCCCAAGTGCATTGTGCAGCCTGGCCTATGTACTCTGTCACGTTTTCAGGTGTGGTGGAACGACCCTGGCTGGATGCCAGGTGCCAACCAAAGTCAGGCGAAAGAAAAGCGAAGGGGAAAAAGGGTAATTCACTGGGAGAAGAACATCCTCGCTGGTAGGATCCTGGCCATTTTTCGGGAGAACTGATGCTCTATAGAAAAATAAAGAAATAATAATAATTTAAATAAATAAATACGTAGTCAGCAATCGATGCTAAATTGGAGATTGGCCCAGAGCAGAAGGTCGGGCTGGCTGTGGCCGCGGTTTTAACCGAGCCGGGCCTTGCAGTCAAGTGTCCTCAGCAGCACTGACCTACGGGACACGCAAAACTCCCTGCGAGAGCCGTCGCCTCCCCCCCGGGCAGGGGCGTGCGGCTCCACAGGGCCGGCTCCTGCGCTGACAGCCGGCGGCCCGGCACAAAACGACATGAGGGCTGGAAGGCAGTGACGGACACCTCATGAGGCCGCAGCGCCCACCTGCCCGGGGCCGGCCCAGCACAGGGCCCTTCCCTGCCCCGCACACGCCTCCAGCCTCGGCAGGAACCTCATCGCCTCGGCCATGGAGAGCTCTTGCAGCCTGGCCCAGGGCACGTCCCGCCAAGGCACCCAGCGTGGCTGGGCTCCTGCCCCGGGGCTGAGCCGGCGGTAGAGTCTTGGCGCTGGTGGCAGCCCTGGGTCCCGATGCAGGCCCGCCGGCAAGGAGCTCTTGCCCCGACACAACACAGCGCACTTGCTCACTAGCACAGCACCACCGGCAGATTCCCTCTGTGGGGATCTGCCAGAGAGAGACATGCACAGAGGGATGTTTTTGCAAATACAGACAGCAGTCCTTGCCCGCCCAGGAACGGAGATGCTGCAGACAGAAGTGTGGACATGCCGACTTGAGGCAACTGTCAGCTTATTCTGTAGTGTGAAGTCTTTAAGAAGTTAATGACAGAAAGCTGAAAAATGCATGATTTTTCTGGATTTCCTCCAGCGGGATTCAGGGAGATGTTTGATTCATACAAAGCCCAACAAATATGTTCTCATACCCTTAATGAAGTGAGTTCACCGTTTCCAGTACAATACAGAGCAGAATGAATGACAAGGGCTAATAAGATAAATAATGCCCTGGGCCAAAAAATCCAACACTGGAAGGACTAGGTCTTGAAATTTGTCTATTTGAGATATTATTGAAGACTCGCTAACCCAAAAGCAAAAGAAAGTTTGTGCTGTACTATTCTGGAAAAATAAATAAACTAAATTCTAGTTCATGATCTCTTTTGAACACAGAATTAAAACTCGTAAGCCTTTATCTGAAGAGAAATGTTAATACAATAAAAAAATTAATCACTGAAAAGAAAAACACTAAGTATTAACACAGTAAGACAAACACAGTATTATTGTATTTCATGTCAAAATTTTAATAATTGCCTCTAATTGAATCCAAATGATGACTGACATGTTACGGCACAAAACCCCATATCAATTCTTGAAGATAGGAAGTCAAGCATCTGGCATATATTTCAATTCCAGTGAGGTGGCCTATGAGGTGACTCCCATTTCTTGTCTTCCTCTTGTAGAATATGCAGAGAAATGGATACTTCTTGCCGATAGAACTTCTTTCTGTATTAAGCTGTTTTCGTTTATAAAGATTTATTAGAGAATTATGACATTAACCCTCATGGACATATCCCACCAAGATATTTGTTACCAAGTCCATCATCTACACTGATGTATTTTATGTTATCTCTACAAAGAGGTGGCAACACAGAGATGATGGACTTAACAGAACCTATATATAAATTGTAATGTGCAGAGTCAAACAAATATGTTAGCAGTTTTGTGTCAATGAGGAAGGTTAGACTGGGCAAATACATAGTCAGTTAAAAGAAAAGTCTTTAAAAACAAGGACCCATGTGAAAAGGAGCTATTAATGTTGTTTATATATCTCACTTTTGCTGACCAATTTTGAAGTGAAGGGGGGAACCCCCAAGCTTCCAAACTATTTCTCTTATAGTAGAACCAGCAAATCAATCTGTCTGTATCCAAACACCAAAATCATATTAGTGAGATAAGTGGAAATAAAGACCTTTCACAACCCAGGGTCATGCTTGTAGGTACTGCTGCAAACTCTGGGTCTGCTGTTAGCAGAAAGCTCGAATTTTATGCTAGTTCTGGGGCTTTTTGTTGTTTGTCATGTTTTTTTTCCTAATTTTTTTAATAAATGCTTGACTTCAAAAGACCTTCAGAATGGTTACATGAAGTTTTTCCTTTAGCAAATGTTCAGACCTGTCTGGATCTGGGAGAGGAGGCGAACCAAGCAGAACTGAATATGCTTGCTGTCTCACTTGGTACCTTTGTAGAGGCAGCAGATTCGATCACTACATGTGACCATTATGTTACCACTCAGCAAGTTTTCCTTCTGTGCTTAGGGAGCCTCTTCTCTAAATCCACACCCACAACCTGGCAATGTGAGGCTTGCCTTGGACATCAGGTCTGGAAGCTCTGTTAAGCACAAATAGGTACCTCTTTTTTAAGAAGCAAAGGGAATAAACATCCCACAAGTGTGTTTGGTGTAACACATGGCAGAGGCAATAGGTTCTTACATCTTTATTCACCCTGTCTTAGTTTGGGGCAAATTTGGGAGGAAACTTCTGAAGGGGGGTTTCCTCTGGAAAGCTAACTCAAACTACCTCTCCCCCCTGCCAGTCTGGGAAAATAACTTCTTCAGAGAAAAAGTGGAAAGAATAATTTATTTAATAAACAAAATACTTAGAAGCACAGGGAATGAATAATAAGACAAATAAAATGAACAATAAAACTTCTTGCCACTCGGAGTAGGGAAAACTGAGAAAGTCTTTGCTGTGGGTGTAGTTCAGCTCACTCAGTCTTCACTAATCCCAGTCTGTCTGGAGGTCCAGGCCCAGGGTGGGGGGGAAAGGGGCCGCAGGTGCAAGACTTCGGTGCTCTTCTGGGTTTTCTTCAGTCTAGGGCAGATTTAAACAATCTCAAGAAAAAGGGGAAAAAAACAGTCCAGGGAACTTCTCTGCTTTAGCTAGCTAAACTAACTAAAAGCACAGGAGATCTCTGTCCTACCGCTGTTTGTGCCTCTACGAACTGGAGTCAGGAGAGGAATGCGTGGGAGTCCGGCAGTATTTTCAAAACAAAAACTTCACGTATTTTTTTCTTTTCCTTGTTCACCGTCAGACTGTTTTAAAGGTACAGAACTCAATATACATCAGAAGCAGGACAGACGATTGGGGATACAGGCATCATAAAGTCACCCTAGGACACACCCTCTTGCAATACCACAGGTTTTCATTTGCAATGTCATAGGCAATCATATAGCAGCTTTTTCACCTGCAGCAATTTCGAAAGCATCAAATAAAGGAAAAGGTTCTGTCTAGATGTCTCAGGTATGGAACAATTATTCAGAAGAGATTAAGGAAATTCAGTCTGATGGTCAAACGCCTTTCTTTAAGAAAGCATTACCAGTGATACAAACACGAATTTCCATTCTCAAATCCTTACCAATTTTATCATACCAGCACCCAAACAATAAACATAAAACTAGAATTTCATTTGCCGTTAGAATGCCAGAAGCTCCAGAATTCAGAGAAGACCTTAGTAAACCAGATGAGCACAGCCCAGTATATCAACACACTCTTCTCATCATTTTCCATTCTTTTTAGTGAGATACGTTTAGCCTTTCTGGTGTAAAATTGTTACTTGTGACCATTGTTCATCACCCAGAAATGAAGCACCCACCTGTTATTTAAAACTGGAGTAACAGGAGTACTTCAGCATCTTCAACATGCTGAAATCAATTCTGGTTCAGTTCCTGTACACTCTTATGAGTCTGACCTTCCTCTCATTTTTCCTGACTTTATCTCATTTTCCCTTTCATCCAAAGCTGACCGTGAAATTTGGTTCAAAGGAATAAAGAAGTGAAAGACATTTCTGATCTGGATGACAGTGGAAGAACTTGATCTCTACAGAAAATCAGAAGTCTTGGGCATTAAGGGGAGTTTGACAACCAGGGCCGACCTGGTAGGTCCTAACACTTGTCAGCTTTTCTGCCATACAAGAGCATTCTTGATATGGAAATTTTATTAAAAGTAGTGCCAGATGTGGATATTTTTATGCTGAGCAACCTACTCACCCTACTCCTTTCTTGGTGTCAGCTCCAGGAGGGCCAAATCTTTATAAACAAAAACTACTTAATACAGAAAGAAGTTCTGTTGGCAAGAAGTATCCATTTCTCTGCATATTCTACAAGAGGAAGACAAGAAATGGGAGTCACCTCATAGGCCACCTCACTGTAATTGAAATATATGCCAGACACTTGACTTCATACCTTCAAGAATTATTAGGCTGGGATACTTATTCTGTATCTGTATTTAGGAAAAAGCCCTGAATAATTAGCACACTAAATATCCGACTCTTGGTTATTCACTGGTTTGCGTCAGTTTTATTGAGGGCAACAAGGTTCTATCAGGCAACAACAAAGTACAAATCAGAGGTGAGTACAGTAAAAGTGTCAGAGTATACAATCAGGGCTTCAGTGCTCACCCTTTGCACTGCAGGCAGAAAACCTAAAATAGTCAAAGACTTCTGCTTTATGCTCTTCACCTTCTCCATGTCACTGTGTGACACACAGCCAGTGCATCTCAAGACAGTCCCACTATCTCACAGAAATAACAAGCAGAATAAGGAAAGCTATGCAACAAGAGAGAACTGCTAAGAAAAGAAGAAACCAGACTTTGTGGAAGGCTTAACAACAGAACTTGAGACAGGATGAGCTCACAAAAAATCTGGAGCCTCAGAATCTGTCAGGATTAGTGCCTGAGCTGCAGCAGCATGATCCTTGCAATATCAGTTCTGCCAAGAACCTTGCTTGAATCATGGAAAGGTACAGCTCACCACCTCTTCTTTACTTTGATAAACTAAATGTTAAGTAAACCAGGTCATCTATATATTGGAATGAGAACAGTAAGAACATAGGCAAAGAATAAAATCACTCACAGATTTTCTACTGCCAAAGTTGTAGTCGTAAGTTAGCGTAATTCTTAAAAAGTAATACTAAAGCAGTGGAAAGGAAAGATGATGGCAAGTGTACCACCTTCTCTGTATTTCCATAGGAAATGTAGGTTTACATTCATAGTTCTGGGTGCAAGTACAGGTAGAAGGAAAAGAAAAACTGAACAGGTTTAGAATACTTAAAATGACAAAAGAGTTCCTTGATGCACTGAAGTAAGGGAGGAAAATCTTTTATGTCTGTAGCAAAAAAAGAGATTATTCAGAGGGGTTGTTTCTAAGTTAGGCTCTGATATTTAATCAAATTATAAATCTGTTTTTAGATTTTGTGAATCTTCTTACATCGGGTCACCCACAGTTTGCTGAAGCCACACAGGATCCAGTAAGGAGAACCAACCTGTCATGCCTCAGCTTCTGTAGTTTTGAGATGTGGCTGTGGCTGGAAGGGCCACAGCATTGCTAGTAATTTTCTCTCTTTTCTCCATGTGAGAAATGTATTGTTTTCAGGGTTTGAATATTTTTGGTTTGTGGGTTTTTCTTGGCTTTTGGGGGGTTGTGTGTGGGTTTGTGTGATGGGTTTTGTTGTTTCGTTGGGTTTGGGCCTTGTTTGGTGATTTTGGTTTGGTTGTTTGTTGTTTTAGTTTTTCAGTTTTAAAGAAAACCTGAAAATGTTTCTGAAAAACAAAATTCCTGAAATGTTCTTTTCAACTGTTTTGCTCCTACATAAACATTCCCATTAGTATCTTATGCAGATACATCCATTTCAGCTAATTTCTTACTTTTTTGTCGGGGGGGGGTGGAGTGAACAGTAAAGTTTTTGAAGAAGTTATAAGAATTGCTTAGGACTTCAGGGTATTTCCTGTACAAGCTGAAACTTGTAAATGGCTGCCAAGTTGTTCTTTTCCTGTTTTCACAGACAGTTCTCTTTGTGTGTCTCCAGTCTTGATGGTATTAGTGTTTACCCTTCCTGACATTTTTACACAGAAGCTCTGTCTTACTTCTGGATCCCTCCTCCACAGCCAAGGTGTCTGATAGAATAGCCTAAGTCTTGAAATGTGTTGATTAAAAAGTATAGGGTAGTTAGCCAAAGGGAGCCTTTGATCTCTTGCTCTATCAGCTGCCTACCAAAGACCTTTACTTTGCCAGTAGGTAGTCATGTGACTTACTAGGAATTGTTTCGGTGTTGCATCAAAAACAAAGGAATGCACAAAGTTAGCCACTATTTCTATGGCAGATACTTTTACAGTAGGGCTTCTGTCCTTTAGGGTTGGAAAAATATTTAAAACACTTTTTTGCTAGGAAAAATTCACTTTCATAATACAATAAGGACTGGAAAAACAATTAAAATTATTTTCTTACAATTAAAATTGTAAGAAGAGGGGTGGACAAGATCTATAAAAACAGAATTCAGCTAGATGTTCAACACTGAAATATCAACACAATAGAGATATTTTCAGTCAATCAAAACACAGAGATTTTGAAGGCTTTAAAAAGACATGTCTGAAAGTATAGACAGAGATGTCAAATTGCTGAGCTATAGTGGAGGCTGAAAATAGAGACCAGAAAGCACAGTAGCTGGAAAACAGTGAGCAGACACTACATTTCCTGACCTCATGTTCTCACAACAGTTCTGCAGTGCCTGTCAGTACCTAGAACTGTAATTGTTGCTGGGAAGACACTTTATTTTTTCTGGGAATCTGATTCACACATTATTCAGTCAGAAATATTTCAAAGACTAGCTTAAGAAAAACTGCTGCTGAGAAAATATCAATGGAGAAGTAGTGATCTTCCTAACGCATTGATGAAGTTAGTACAGCTTTTGGAAAAAGAGAAAGAAAATGGATGTTTTTGCAAGCCATCTGAGCTTTTAGCATGATAATTACTAGGAAATATTTTCTGTAAACAGCAATGTATTCAGACTAGTAAAGTTCTAATCAACAAAATGACTATGTTTTGATTTTGGAAGAAAGGAGTAAATATTCTAAGGAATACATCATTGGTGATGAGACCCTCCCTCTAAAGCACTGTCTCAATTTTATCCAGCCTGTTAAATAGTGTTTTCTCTGGGCTCCTAAAATGTCTGTGTAACATGAATGACTGCAGCTTATTCCCTAAATATCAAGAAACCATAGCACAAAGTGACCTACAACATACAGCACCATTTTTTAATGGGGCAAATGTCCACTACATCCCAACAGGTTTTTCAGACACACAAACATCTTAGTAGTGGTCTCATCTTTTCTGCATACTTAACATAAGCTGTTTTTTTCCCCCTCAGAACTTAAATTAAGTTCCCTCAGAGATTTAGACCTCAGAAAAATGGGAAAAGAAAGTACATGTACAGAAAGCAGCAAAATGCTGCATCCTTATCAGTTTTAGGGCAAGATACTTGTTTCCCTTCTACCTACCCACTTTTCCTCATCATTTGTCATTCCTCAAGCTAAACCCCTTGGTTTGTGGTCTTGGGAAGTATATTCCTCCACAGTAGGTAACTAGAAACATGGAACAGTACCAGGGTTCAAACCTTAGAGATGTTGACCCAGCCATCATGGAAAGTAAGATGGACCAGAAGAGGCCTGAATTTCTTAAGATATGATTGGGATAAGGAATGAGAGGTGATCATGCCGTGCTAGGAGACCATCTTGAAGTCTGTCATTAAATTACATTTAAAAATACATTAGCATCATTTCATCCTTCAGAGACTTATAACAGAAGAAATTCCTTCTTTATGAAGAGCAACATACTATCTATCATGCAAATCTTTATCCAGGCCCTGATTTTTTCTATCTATTAGATTCTCATAGGAAAAGAGTAACTATTCAGTAAACATGGTAAAAAAATATTCAGTGTTTCTTCTTGTGCTTTGCAAGTTTACTGAATACCAGCAAATGACACATCTCCCTAAAGGGTTAACTTTCTTTGCCTCTGTTCATAAAGGTTGTGGGTAGATTTCACTTTGTAGTTTCTTACTGATATTTTTATACTTCTGTGGAATAAAGCTACTAGGATGCAATGCAATGTCACTTTTAATCTGTACAATATGATGTAAAATATGACAGTACCAGAAGAAGGACACAAGGTCAAAATGGCACAGGATAGTTTTTTTCTTTCACTCATTATATTCTCAAATTTTTGATGCTAGAGGAAATAGTCTAGGTTCACAGTTAAACAGTATTTAAATAATTAATGGTATCCTGTGCTCAGGGGTTCCTACTCATCTGGCTGTGCTTCTTGATATAGATCATGTCTGGGTTTTCAGATGCACCTGTAGGTGTAGTCCTTGGAGTTTTCAGTTCTCAGTTTTTGAAAGGTAACATCCCAAATATTGAATGAGACACCTGAAAAAGCTAAGTAAACACACAGGCTATCTGAGGAGTGCCAAGGACTACCAGTCCAGGATTACTTGCAGATGCTCAATGTCTCAGAGACCTTCCACCTCTCTTACCTCACCTCCCTTCTGTCAATCAGATTGGTGAACACTCGTTGTCTACACTTTAGTTTCTCAGGAAAAAAAAAAAAAACCCCCCCCCCCAAAAAAAAAAAACCACACCCAAAAAACCCACCCAAAACCAAACCCAAAAGCACAAAACAGCAACAATAATGAAGCAATTGCATATAGGCTGGGAAAATTTGGTGAAGAAATGTCAAGCTTATTTTGTTTTTCTCTTTAAATCAAATATTTAAAGAAAATCAGCGCTGGAGTACGCTATAATCACAAAGATCTCCACAGAAGGAATTTACCTTAATGCCAGAACCAAAGCACAGTAATACAACCTTTCCAATGGGTCCGTAACAAACCCTCCGCCACTAGAAGGCAGCAAAGCTCCAATATTAACATACATTTAATTTCTGCGACGCAGAAGAGGCAGAAACTTCTGTTAGTAAAATGAAATATTCTTTTCCCTGTGTGTATACTCAATGGTTGCTGATTTCTCTCATATTGTTTGCTCTCAGTTCAGATGTATGACTGAAGAGTATTCATTTGTAGTGATTTATTTGAACTCTGGCGAAGAGATTTGGAAAGCTGAAAGAAACCCAAAGTAATTTCACAGATTAGCTGATGTAAGTACAAAATGTGAATCATAAAGCAGGTTATTACTGAGTTCCCCTCAGGTGATAGCTACGTCTATGTCCATAAATACCCAAAGAGTTTATCTCTCCACTTTGTGTACATCTTCTCACTCTGGTCTCCAAAATTAATCTTATGGCGTAGGTATTACACTACTAAACTATCTAAATGAAGAATTCTACTTTTTACAGAGTGCCTAGCATATCTGAGCTGTGTGTTAGTGAGATAACCCTATTGCCTTTTGATATCAGTAAAAGCCTGATATGAGCTGCCAGTGATATTCCCAGCTCAGATTTCCTCAGCTATCTACAAGCTTCTGCGCAGGATACAAAAGCCTTCAGCAAAACCCAAAGCAGGCCACCTGCTTATACTGTGTATTGTAACAAACAAACCTAAAGTCTAGGAACACAGTGTATAATTATAAAAACCAAGAAGCACTGTCCTGCATAACTAAATCCTGGAAAGGCTTCTCCCTGGGGTATTGGTAAATGATGAGAGGTAAATGATGCAGAGATGTGGCATTCACAAACCAGCAATCCTAGGGCACCTAAGACCAAAATGTTGCAGCTGCAGAGGCTCCAAAAAACACTGGTTTTGTTTTGTGAAATATTTCTAACAGAAAAATCAAAACATTAACAAATGTTCATAGGACATAAAACACTCCTAATCTGTGTCTGGCAGTGCAGCACATGTGTCCTTTCCAAAATACTACACTTTCATTGAATAACAAGTTTCACAGAGCTTGACACTCCGGGGGGTTTGTGGGGCACTTCATGAGAGAATGCAGAAAGTGTGGTCCCTCACTTATTCCTGTGCCCAGGATCCCCTCACCACTGCCATCAGTCCTAGCTCCAGCCTGAGGGCCAGGGTCATTCTGGGTCATCCTGCTGCCCAAGAGGGAAAATATGGGCAGGAAGGCAGGGCTTTGGCCAGGAACAGCACTGTGCTTCAGACTGGAGTGAGAAATAAGGGAAGACACACACGTGCATGGGCCCACACATTGAAAATATTCAGAAATTTGGGAACAAGTAAAAATCAATAAAATATGTTTGATCAGCAATCAGTACAGAGCAGAGCTGAGAAGGTTATTCAGAATGCTCAGGTTGGTCTAAATTTTTTATCTCTCAGTTTGCGAAAATGTTCATTTGCAGTCCATTTGCAGTTCATTTGCAGTTCGTGAAAAATCATTTGCAGTCATACTTTTCATGACCAAATCACTACGAAAATTTAAAAATTCACATGAAGTTAAATTTTGCACGATCACTCAACATATAACTTGCAAATAAACCTAGAGATGAGCAAACACAGATAAAAACTATCCTGTCTCAAGCCTTTTCCTTTCACCCTGAACACAAAGAATGCCTGCGTCACCAGTCAGTAATGTGGGCATATCTGTTCTCATTAATTCTAAAGGGCAAAAAGCAGTGCAAAACTCCTTCTCTCTGAAGATTTTGAACATGATTTAGGCAAAACATTTTTCTGTAGCAATATATTTTATTTCTCCCAGACAATATATTCCTCTCAATTTGTCTCACAAATCATGGTCTGTAGTAATAGTAAAGTAATGCAGAAGCAGTGGGGATCTCAAGGTAGTATGAGAGGAGTGCTAGTGAGGAACTCTACCACCATAGGCTGACAACATCCAGGAGCTGGAAAGGGAAATGGGAAGCAGACAAATGCACCAAAGAAAGGTGCCACAAGTACCAAACCGCTTCACTGCAGCCATGTCAGCCAGCCAGGGCTGCCAGAAGGGGTTCAGAGGGAAAAACACAGACAGGCCAGTGCAGCCACGCTGCATCCACCAGCACAAAGCTCAGCTGTAGTGCCACCCTGCATGAGCTGGAAAGCAGCTGGTAGAGCTTAATGGCATAAGGAATAGGCAATACCTTTTGCTGCTGCATGCACATTAAACATTGATCCTTTCTTTTACGGCCAGCAGATTGCCTTCAGGCATTGCCATCACCAGGTTTTGCTCTCTGCTCTGTAAACAACTTAGAGGAGGTTTTGAAAAGGAAAATGGAGTCCTGGATTATACTCTATCTCTGTTAAAAAGGCCAAATTGCCCACATTATCTAAAGACTATTCCCAAAATTACTGTACTCAGTAAGTAGAGTAACAAAACTCAAAACACTCTACTTCTGCGTGGAGAGGAAGGGGAAATTGATTTTATAATATTATTTTTTTTACTGATAGCTGCCCTTATGTGTGTAGATCTATGTAATCTGTCATACTGTCAGCAATACTAATCAAAGTACACTGTACACTATCCTTGTAAATATTTTCTTCTGAATTTCCATCTATATTTGTTTATCTTTCTCTAGTGTGGTATTCTTTCTCAGTTACATACTGTAGTTGAATGACATATGACAAAAGAAAGTGTAGGAGAAGATGGCATCTCAGATGGAAGAGCCAAGCCCATTAAAAGCATTTTTCTAGGTGCCTGCATGATGCTGATCAGTGTGGGTTTAGCTGGAGAGAAAATATACCGCTTCCAAAGGAATTTCAGTACTCAGGTAAAAATATCTGAGCAATAAGAAGTGTGTAACAAGTGGATAATAATTGGAATATATAGAAATTATGTTACCAAAATTTACAGTCTATCAAGAGAAATATGTGCATGTGTGAAATGCTCACAACTCCTTATAAAAAAATGACATCACTTATTCGCAGAATGATAGAACTACGCAGAAGACAAAAGGTTAACTTTCTTTTCCTATTAGGAAAAGTTTTGCTGCATATTATAGTAGTAAGAATCAAGGTGAAATAACTTTCCCTTTGGAAATTATGACACATTTGTCATGGTGAAGCTCCTATGATGGCTCTTTTTTATTGATTCTTTAGCACCGTTGATTTCATAATGAACCAAATTTCTGTAAATTCAGTCAATACTGTTAAGTCTGTAGCTGAGTCATATTCAAAGCCTGTGTGTTTTGCAAAATAAAAGTCCAAAACAGAGGAAATAAGGAAGAAATATCTGTAGGCAAGGCAAGTGTAGCTGGCAGACATGGGGGAGGAGCCCTGAATTATTCCTGTTTGTTTTGAGGGTGGTTTCCTTGGCTGCTTAAAACAATGTTAACAACTTTTCTGGGCATAGGCAAGCAACAAAGTGCCACTCCTATTAAGAATCAATGTCTTCCATGAGCTGAAAAAAGATCAATGTTCTTTTGAAACTGAATGGTGGAAACTCTACTGCTTTTTAGAAAGATCAAACTTCTCTTAAAGCTAAACCAGAGCATACTGTGAGGTAACTCAAGTAGCCCCCCAAAGACATCTAAGCTGGTTGGTGTTCACATGTATTCCTCAAAAGCACTTAGCATTATTTGCAAACAAATACTTCTACAAAATATGTGATGCTCTTCCTTTAAGTGCTCTGCTTTCCCTCTTCCCCCAGTGGAGTTCCCAGCAGTTACTTGGCGATGATAATGAAGCTTGTTCAGTTCCCTGGCTGCTGCTTTTTCCAGACCATTCTGCACCTTATTTTAATTCAGTACAGGAGGTGAAAAGGCACCAGTGTTCCACAGAGATGAGAGAGGGAGGAGCGGAGTGCAAGGCTACAGCCAAACTCGTGTGCCTTCCATGCTGGAACTGGAGAGCTGGCTGCAGCACAGCAGCTCCAGATTTTGTCTTTCTACAAGAGCTTCATTGCAGATCAGAACAAATAAACTTCTTTTGCCCCATATGGCAGGAAGGTGGAAATGGTGTTGCCAGCCATTCCCGTGGTGCAGCCATAGGTCCTGACTCCCCATGGGTCCTGACTCCCCTCACCTATCATGTGGACTTTTAAGGTCCCAGTTATTTGGCAACTTCCAAGCAATATTATTAAGTCCATTATCCCATCACTCTGCATCACTTCTAAATCAGACATATATATACCCTTGTTCTTGCCCAGAAGCAAAGTCAATTTGTGCAAAATGAGGGCATGGGAATTATTTTATCAATTTTGTTTTGAAACAAACTCTATGTACTCTGTCTATGTCCACACAGAAGAAAAGGAGTGCAACTTGTAGCCCAGACTCAGAGTTTTCAACTGATTTAGCTATCACCATCGAGAAGTAAACTTATCTGAGTTTATGCAGGTATCAGGTTTATCTCACCATGGCCTTGTATAAAAACCAGTTATGTATAAGGAAAACATGTATGCAGGATTATTCCTTTTACAGACTGTGTAAAGAACAATAGTATCTTTTTTTTTTTTTTTTTTTTTTAGTAGTAGTATGATACCTAAATATTCCAGATGCCAGCATTTAGGTAGCAAAAATATCTCTGTGGAAAGGAAATTCAAGCATAAACTTGTCAACCATCTTGCAGCCTGAAGGATGCACTCATTTTGCCTGTTCATATTCGCTGGTTCTGTAGTTTGATCAGTGAGAAGAGAGAAACACCTACTTTACAGAAGTAAAGTCTGCTCCACTCAAGCATATGGATAATTCACTTTTTTACAATGTACCTGGTGTTTCAGCATTGGAACAAGTGCTGATACATAAGCCCGGCCTGAACTAGTCAACATAGCAGAGCCTGCTTTTCTGAGATGCCTCCTCTCTGCATTCCCTCCAAGACAGCCTGATGTGCAAGCCTCTCTGGGTATTTTTGTTGCGAATCAGTCAGGCAGTCACTGCGTGTCATTCAGTGCACCAGCTGTCGTTGCACAATAGCATTCGTTCCACTGAACAATAAATTAAGTCTCCCCCAAGTGCTAGCCAGATCCTGCTCTGAGCCTTACTATCACTTGACATGTGTTACTCCACAGAGTGCATGCAAGAATCCAGGGCTGGTGATGCAGACATGGGATTCTTACTTGAAATTCCACATGAAATGAAAGTTTCAATTTTTTCCCCCTTTCAGTAGCAAATCTATAAGAGTTTTTAGAGAAGAATGAGTTTGTAGGCAGGTGGTGGACAGAGATGCACAGCAAAGGCAGCTCTGTTGACAGTTCTGGCTAAAATTGCTCTGCAGAAGGTAGTGACTGGCAGCTCTGCGCTGTGTTTGTGCTTCCTGGGGCCCCATTAGGAGAACAGACATATTGTGTGAGATAGGAAAAAGAGGCATATATTTGCCTCATCCTTCGTTTTGCAGGGAAAACTACTTTCTAGCATCATGAATTGTGATATTTATGACTTAGAAACCCCACCATATTTGAGAATCTTTGCAATGTTGGAGATTAAGTATGAAAGTAGACACCTGGAATGGCCAAACATCACTTCTAATTTATTCTAGATGCTCACTGTCCTCATCACCACTGCTTCCCTCATGCCAGACTGTTCCTTACTGCTTCTCCTTAGCTTGTATGGGGCACTGACAGCTCCACTCAATTTTCTTAATCCAAAGCAGGCACTCAGCTCTTCAGCCTTAGGCACTGCTTTGGCCTCTTGAACTACGAACAGCTGGGCCAGGATTCATGCCTAGCTGCATCACCCTCTCTTTTATTCTCATTAGAGTGCCATGAAGGTCCTCATGACTAGAAATTTGTTATGATCTGTATCATCCAAAATTAGGAAAAAAGAAGGCAATTACCAGGTATTAATGGCCATTTCAAGATACCAAAAAAAAAAAAAAGGGTTACTATAGTGTCGTGTGACACATTGCTACAGGTTAGGAAATTTAAAGCTGGCAAAATAAAAGAGCTACACTTTCCAACATTTTTGGGTTTTGATTTGGTTTAGTAGTTTGGTTTTGCTGTGGTTTTTTTATCTCAAAACCACTGGATTTGAAACAACTGTGTTTGAAGCTGCCAATATTCCTGTGGGACAGAAGTACCATTTCTGATCAGCTCTGTAAGCCAGCAACCTGAGGAACAACTACACAGACTGTAACTAGCTTTGGGAGAAATGTACTATGTTCAGTGTCCTGCAAACTGTGTTGCTTTTGGAAGCATCACTCTCCTTTCCGTGTCTATTAGCCTTGAATTCATGCTCCCCAAGAGCAACAATACTGTTCTTTGTTCAGCACCTTATGCTGCTTACTGGCCACTGTCCCAAAAAATAACCAGAATGCTGAAATAATTAAGGTCTTTCCTATGTACTTGCTAAATTACCACAGACAACTGCGCAAGTGATCACTGGGTGAAATACAAGCTTTCCATGCATGCTTGAGTATCTGATTCAAGACAAAACACACTGAAGTGGGGCATGAGGTCGCCTTGCCAAAACCCAACTTTGTGAGTCTCTGAAAAAAAACCAAAATAAAAATAAATTAATCTGGGAGCATTCATCTCTCCATTTCCTTTTATCCAAAATATGTAATACCTCAGTATAAGTTTTGGAGATTGGTTATTGCAATTTGTAAAAAGCATTTGGAAGATCAAGCATGATAAACAATTAATGCTATTAGACAGATTTCTTACCTAATCATGTGCAGGCTTTTTTTTTTAGCTCTGATATTTATTTAATAAAATATTTAACAGGAAGCAAACAGTAACAAGAGATGAAAACACACAATAAGTGAATCTGTTATTTCATGCTGCATTGAATTGTAAGGGGTGAAAGTGAGCAATTTTTCAAAGACCCTATATTCTATATTTCAATTAACTTGTTACCTATAGATCAGATCAATTTATTTTGCTGCAATTAAAAGCAAGCTTCTAGGTGGAACTGCTTCTAGGCTTTGGATTTTTAAATCGGTTAAATCTTTTTAACTGATATTATTCAATCCTTTTGAATCACTTCATTCCAACATCTTGCACAACCTGTTCACTTGACTATTACCAGAAGAATAAACTAGTAGGTCCTGGTGAGTTCAGAGATGTAGTTTTTAGGCTTTTTTTCCCCTTCCTTTTGCCCTATCAACAGATTAACTAGACATACTATTATATCTTATATGCACTCCTGAAGATAAACCTGGAGGCTGGTTTGAAATTTTTATTACTTGTCTTATATACATCTAAGTCAACTTTTATGATTGTTTTTCTTGAGTGCTCTAATGGGTATAGCAACATCTCCAAGCCCACAGCTGTGGAGATTACTGGAGAAGGAGCACTTTGCCCTAGGCAAAAACAACATTTCTGGTGATGCCATGACAGCCAGGTGAAAGTCCCAGGGTTTCTGGCACAGACGCTGGAGATGGCAGCTGCTGCTGGTGGAGAGAAGAAAGGTGGTGCTACCAATGCCACTGAAGGTGTCACGGGCCATTGACAATTCCAGCAGCCAGGATGACCCATCTCATTCCCCACAGCCATGTGCTCTGTGTCAGCCTGGGTCACATGCTGCTTTTACTCTCTTAGCACCAAACACTTGGAGGAATTTTTGCAGGACAGTAAGGGCAACAAATAGGATGAAATAGAGGAAACACATCTTCACCTCTGTCTTGGCATCACCAACACAATCAACTTCCACACCAGACTGACCCAAACCAGCTGGCTCAAACCCTCTAAGTGTGCTGCTACTCACACACAGACCTTCCTCTAGTCCCCTGGAAAGACAAATCCTGCTGCTGCAGCAATGAAGGTTTCTGGGGCACAGAGATGTGGAGAGCAGACAGAGGCCAACCTGGGAACCTACCATCCTTCCAGGTCTCCTTTCCTATTAGTGTCATCTGGCTGATCCTTCTTAGCAGCTCCAAGCTCAGATCTGTTCCCAAGGCTCAGGGCCTCTTTGCAACCATGGGACCCATGAGAATCCCATGCCATGCACAGGTCTAACTGGAAAGGCTGATAATCCTTCCAGCCTGACACTGGGACTTGTGGATAGGGCTGCACACATGGTGACTTCCTTGATGAGCAACCTCTGCTTTTTGAGGTAGGTTTGTAAATGGCCTTAGAGAAGGTCTTTAAAAAAATGTTCTAAAGAAATTATGAAAGTTGCATGAACACCCAGAGTATAATCTATATATGACAGTAATCAAAGTGATAATTTTTTGATATCCAGATTAGGACACTAGATTGTCCAAAAGCTTATTTTTCGAATACCCCTTAGAAAAGGCAATGAGAGGAAAACATAGAGGCAGGGTGGTAAAACTGCATCAGGGTAGTGCTGAGTTTGATGGTGGATCATCAATAGCTAGGAAAAGCAGTGAAAAATGTCAGAACTTAGAGATATAGAAGTTATTTTGTGTAAACAAGACTACAGATAATTAGCCAGAACTTCAGAAGGCTGTTTCAAAGCTAAATATAGAGACAGCATAATGACAGATGACATTTAGCACTGATGAATGTTGTATATTGGAGGAAATGTTTTGCTCAGGGTACTGAGTCCTAAGCTAATGGTAATGATTCAGGAAAAAAATATCTTCCCTTTGTGTGGACACTGCAACATAGAAATTGGTAAATAGATGGTAATTTATTTTTATTTTAAAGTGGATTACAGATTCTTTATATTTAATTAGTACCCAAGAAGTTTGCCTGAACTAATTTTGTTCAGTCCACAAGACATGCAACAGGAACAAAAATTTCAAAGTTACCAAAAAAGGCTGAGGTGTTCCAAATGACTCAGCTAGGAAAGAGAATAACTGGAGGTGATAACAAGTGCATATGTGACAGATGTTCACATATATTTTTAATTTCTTCATTCCTAGGGAGATGTGTGACTTAAGCTGTTTATTTGCTTAGCAAAAAAAAAAAAAAAAAAAAAAAAAAAAAAAAAAAAAAAAAAAAAGAAAAAAAAAAAGAAGCAGAAAAAAAAAAAAGCAAAAAGGAGGTGGGGGTGTTTTTTGTTTGGTTTGGTTTGGGTTTTTTTGTTGTTGTTTTGTTGGGGTTTTTTTTCTGATGTTGTGGTCCTTCATTGGGATGGGGTTAAAACCTTCTGGAAAACAAAAATAACTAAGCTGGAAATACCCAATCCTTTCATGGGTAGGTATAGGATGGAGATGACCAATGTACAGAGGACAACTCTGCCTATCTGAAACCATAGGCTCTGGGAGAGTAATTTTTTCCTGCAGTCTAACAACAACAAGGAGTTGACAACTTTCATTCTCTTTGGTTTTGGCTGGAAATTTCTCTTGATAGATGTGTTTTGCTGCAATTTCTGTGTCCTTTTTCAAAAGTAGTAAAGGGTTTTGGCAGAGTGATGTTGAATGTCATGATTTTTGCTTCAAAAAATTCCTGACCATATCTAATAAAAAGAGAAAAAAACACCTCATAGAACCCAGAAATGAGTATGCTTAGAGGAATATACTTCATTTGCATAGTAAATCATTAACTAAGGAAATTCTGTAAATACTTTCAAGACCGAGAGGTAAGTGGAAAGATGGTGTCACTACTGACATGACTTCTACAGGTTCCAGGATATCAGGAATTCACAACCAAGCTTTCACATAATCACAGAATGGCTAGATTGGAAGAGATCCTCAAGATCATCAAGTCTTAACGCCAGCCTTAACACCTCAACTAGACCATGGCACTGAGTTAAATTAATACAGCATCTCTGCTTTCATGTAGTCAAGAGCTGCAGTCCTAGCACAGTCCTAGCAGCTTGGCATCAGAAGTTTGTAGCATCGGCCCATGTCAAAAAACAGATTTTACACTTATTTAGAATTAATTTCCTCCCTGCTCAGTTCTTCTTGCCTATTACTTCAGTGAGACAGGTTGCACTGAGTTGCAGCACTGCACCACAGGCAAAGCTACATAATTAATACACTAGAAAATTAATTAGCCTGGTGCTCAATGAGGAGATTTGTTCTTGGTAACACAATTCTGAATAATCATTTATCTCTTGCTTTCACTGAGTGAACAGTTTGCAAGCATCAGCAGCTATTGCAGGCAATTACATCACTGATCTCTCATTCTTTCACGGCCGTACCATATGGACAATAATAACTTAAATGGAGTCTAGCAGATGTTAAGGACATAGTGCAAGGCTGGGCATGCACAGATAGGACCAGTGTGTTTGCACTGAGATATTTCATGCTAAAATTTTTACCTAATAATTAAAAATATTTGTATTTTTCAACATATATATATGTATATAATGAAAATCTGCATTCATGTTTAGAGTTATGAAGAAATTAAGAAAGTAGATGGCACTACAGAGCAACATTTCTATGAAGTTAATTGATTTTCTGAGTCTACAAAGTGGGGAGAAAAATGATGAAAGATAATTTTTTTAATCAGTTAGATTTGCAAGAGAGTTTTTGTGCAATTACTCAAATAAGGTCAAGAGATCCTGTTTAAACCCAAGGTACACAAAAGCTAGTATCTTTGTTTCCCTGGACTTTACAGAATGCATTCCATCATTTGTATATCGCAGAATCACAGAATCACTAGGTTGGAAGAGACCTTCAAGATCATCGAGTCCAGCCTGTGCCCTAACACCTCAACCAGATCATGGTGTTGACTGCCATATCCAGTCTTTTTTAAATACATTCAGAGATGTATTTAAATACATTCAGGTGATGCCACCACCCTGCAGGCAGAAAATTCCAGTACTTTATCACCCTTTCCTTAAAAAACTTTTTCATAATATCCAACCTATACTTCTCTTAGCACAGTGTAAGACTGTGTCCTCTCGTTCTGTCAGCTGCTGCATGCAGAAAGCGACCAACCCCCACCTGGCTACAAACACCCTTCAGGCATTTGTAGAGAGTGATAAGGTCACCCCTGAGTCTCCTTTTCTCCAGGCTAAACACCCGCAGCTCCCTCAGTCATTCCTCACAGGGTTTGTGTTCCCAGCCCCTCTCCAGCCTCGTTGCCTCCTCTGGA
>VYXD01014523.1:0-16629 GCA_013397195.1 Hylia prasina | reverse complement strand
GTTATCCCCCAAAATGAACGTATTTATTTGAATCACACTATCACATCTGGCAACAGAAACAAGGACTAGAATGCTAGGAGGCTTTCAAAGCAGCCAGGACCACTACACAAAGAATTTATAGCCTAAGTTTTGCTAAGTGTAGCAAGGAAGCTACCTCTTCCTTCATCTCTGGGCTCTTCATTGCTGTCTGAAATTTTGACAAAGTGGATTTTCACAGGGTCTAGGTCAGCACAAGCCATTGTCACTCTTGCTGTATTTTCCAAACTTTTGCAAAAGTGATTTTAAGTGTGGGAATAATTTTAAAGGCAGGTTAGAACTCCATCTTCAATTACGGTTTCTCTTATTTTTGCAGAAGTGTAAGAGAAAGCAAGGGAAGGTGTCTGTGTGCCAAGTCCCTCTGGTATGATTGCATTGAAGCCATAGTCTTACTATTCCTTATATACAATACAGTACTAAAGAAAAACTGGGAGAGTTTGGTTTGTATGGGGGAGTATGACTATAAATTCTTTCTCTGAAAGCATAATAGAGATTTTAATTTTCATACACTTTTACTTTTTAAATCAATTTCAATTAAATTGGAGGATAAGGACAGGAAGAAAAACATACCAATATGAAAGAGGGTTCAAAACGTACTTCTAAGAAATATAAAGTCCAGCCAGGGAAGGGAAGGAGGCATTCAGGTCCTGGCTTTCATTTGTGCTGAAAGCAGTTTCAACTCTTCACAGACAGCATCAGCAACTTTATGCATATTGTCAAAACATCACTGCATTGAAGATACTCAATTATCAAGTTAAAAATCTGCTTTTTCATTTTACATAACTCCTGAAAATATTTATCCATTAATAATCTGTGTATGTACAAATCATAAGGAACAAGTTCTGCCTCACTGCCTTGCTGCCTCACTCTCAGATTCCATCAAGGGCAATCTCCAGTAAAGTGAATAAGCATATTTTCAGGTTTAATAACCCACCATGTTTGCAGTGACAGATTTCATAATCAGCAATGATCTATCCAAAAATGTAAGTAAAACTTAGTTGTTTATGGTTTTCTATGTCTTTGTAGGTGTTTGTACTCACTGATCTCAAATTCAGTTGATTATTTTGCATGATTTGGAGCAAGCCTTCCTCTCAGTATTGCAGAGTTGGATTTCAAAAGGGGCCAACTCCATGATAATTAGTACTGTAAGTTACTTTCCTATGTTAGGGGTACGTCTGTATAAACCTAGAGAAGGAGGCTTAGAGTGCTCCTGGATTTTTGTGGTCCAATTGCTATCTAAAGTAGGGTTAGTGCAGTCCTGTGTAAAACGTAGAGCTGTGGTGGGCTCTGTGGGAGGACACTCACACACTGCTGTGCCATTAAGGTGTCTGAAGATGAAACTCCTGGAGCTCAATGAATGTCTAGGCATTTTTTGAAGTCTAAGTTACTGAAGAAAGGACCCAGATAATTCCTGGGAAGCTAGGTAGACATGGAAAACTACAGCAGATCCCATTTCACTCAAGGGAGCAAGCCTACAGTAAAGACCTCTAATGAAGTATCACCGGTCACCCATTTGTCCTGGGCTCAATGTCTGGAAAGTTCTTCCTACAGTACATTTCTCAGGTAACAGAGGTAAACACTATTGCTGTTTTCCCAAAATAATTTTTCAGCATTACACTGCTTACTTCTGTTTATAAACATTCATGAACATAACCAATAGGTAAACTGCCTGAAAAATCTTGTTTAGAAAATGCTTTGAAGCAATACAACATGAACTTAATATTTTTATGCTGCAGGAGTTAAGATGGACACAAATTGTTCCCACAAACAGGACACTGACTTTGGGGAGGTGTTATTTTAATCTTCAGTCATTGCATGAGAAGCTAAATGCCTTAAACAAATTAGAGCACAGCATGTGATTGTATAGCCTGAGGGATACAGGTCTGCTGTTACCACAAAAACCCCACAGTTCTGGGAGTGCATCAGGGTTAGAATGCATCTAAGGACCAGGGTCAGTGTGGCAAGAGACTGATAGCCATTGACTTTGGTAGAGAAATACAACAGCATCCTCCAAGACCAGTGCTAGAAAACGCGTCAGATTTTTAAGTGCAGTAAACAGTGATCTGAGTGAGACTGATCATCTAGGAAAGGAGCAGATGGCACTGGGGAATCCTGGCAGAGACAAGATCACATGCTAATGAGTCTTTTAAAAACAAGAAGGGGTCTGGGAATGGGCAGATGGAGCAGTGTAATGGCTGGGACTAATATGGGAAAAGAGGGCTTCATTTTAATTACTAATTTTTTAATTGAGAGTATTATAAACATGAATCAGGTGGGACTGAGCAGTTGTGAAAGGACATCTGGGACAGGATAACGGATGGCAGAGATTTGGGAAGCAAAAGAGGGGCACTGCTTTGTGAGGGCGCTTGACGTGGTATCTGCCCAGGCCTGGAAGCCAGCTGGGGACTTCTCCCCTCTGCCTCGAAGATACTTTTTATTTATTCCCTGGGTGAGTATCCTGGGCCAAGTGTAGACAGTGCCAGTCAGAGGGTGCTTCTCTCCTGCATGTGTCATGGGACAAGTCAGTGCCACCCCCATGCAGATGCCACACACGTGGCTCCTGTGTGCTGGCAGCCACTGTGAGAAACAGGCAGAGGAGGGCAGGTGAAACTAGGATTGTGTTCTCTTTGTGCTTTTCAACTACTCATGCTATTCAAATATTGCCTTCCACACGTTTTTTAAACATCAGTATTTTTTTTATTTTAACATCTTGGTACGCAGTAGAAATAAAACGTCATTATGTAGTTTCTTTATGTCCATGTTTACTTAGGGTTTTATGCATTTTAAAGGAATTATGGTGATCTGATGTATCAGCTACACTTAAGAGAAATTAAAACCGAAACTTGTCATGTACTTAAAAACCCCAAAGGTTTGTTTCACTGGTGAACAGAGAAAAATCTTCTTAAAGGATAGAAAGTGAATTGGGTCAAGATATGCTGGTCATCATGGACATCATGGACAATAAAGGGCTTCAAGGTAGCCTCTCATGAATTCTTAATTGAAATGTAGATGGCTCTAAAAACTAAAAAACTTCTCAATCTGAAGAGTATTTCTGCAGAGTTACACTTTACTCCTCATTTTAAGAGCATATAAAGATAGTGAATAATGGTATATTTTTCTTAACAATATCTTTCTTAGTGCTCATAGGACATTTAAAATTGGAATAAGGTGATATTTAGAATACCATCCTAAAATTATTTGCACGAGGCAGAGACTTCAGAATCCTGGGTACTCTGCACAAGCTTTACAATCCACAGATTTTTATAGAAATATTTAGATACACACATGCAGAAAGTAAGAGTCAGCAGTACATTACAGGTACTGTTGCCTTTTGAAATAGTCTTAAGACCACATAACCTGAAATTGTGACATGAACAATTCCTTTTGCACCCACACAGCTGTGATAAGCATTTTTAGAGAGGTGGAGTAAAAAGAGGCTAAACCCTTAAATATCAATATATTCACAAGAGTTTATTTCAAACACGGTAATATAGCTTCTCTCTGTTTAAAAATATTTGCATTTATAGCATATGTAGTAGAAAGTTTTAATTCAGTTGCTCCAAGGTGACACAGAGTCTGTGTTAGTCCTCAACTAAAACTGCTTCATAAAATATTTAAGCAATTGAACTTAAGAGGGGCAAATTCTCAGCCTCATTAAATAGAGATGCTTAAGAGTAAAATATTCTAGTGAGGTCAAGATTTGCCCAGAGCCTGCCGTCTGAACTGTGTGGTCAAATGCATGCAGTAAGTTTTCTGGTTTTTTATTTTGACTGAGTGTTGACATTCTGTGGTTTTATCACTTTCCCAACCATTAAGCTGAGGATGTTACAAGAAGGACTGGGAGGAGAAAAAAGTGAGAAGTACAAAGAAGGTTGCTGACCAATTTCCTCTCAATTTTACAGTATATTTTGTGAAAAAGATAATGGAATGCTTTATAGTAATTCTTGTTTCCCCTTGACTACCAAAGCACTCACTTTGAAAACTAAACATAAAACAGCTAAGGAGAGTTCTGCTCACATACATGCCGAATATGTGTGGTCCTGGGAGAACTGACCCAGGAGCTCATGTGCTCTAAAATCTCTTCTGGCTGGCTGTGGCATCCTGACTGCATTGTTTGTCTTGCACAAACACGCCAGGCTTGGCTGTTGGCCCAGCAGGGTTGATGCCTAGTTAGGTCCTATGTCTCAACTGCAGTTTTCAGAAGAGCCATAAAAATTAAAATCACAGCCACAGCACTATTGCATGACACCAGTGCACCAGCTTTTTGGCCCTGATGCTACAAGGATGGACCCCTACTGCAATGGAAGTCATATTTTTGTTCAAGTCCTTCACACCTTATTTGCACTATTTATTAATTCATTAATTTTACAGACTCCAATTCCAGCTTTAAAAAAAATAATAATAATAATATGTTTACAGCATAAAAATAAAATAAAGATTTCCTTCCCTAAGGTCACCATTTATCAAAATGTTTCAAAAAACCTCCATTGTTTTAAAAAAATAATAATAAAGGAATATCAGAAGCCTTATACTTAGAGAAGCACCAGATATACTAAATAAAATCCACTTGTTTATCTGATATGTTCCCAAAAGACCTACAGAAATACAGTTTTCATATTGTAATGTTTCACTAATAAGATTTTCTTCTAATCTAAATATCCATTGATGCTTCTCAAGCTTGATATCACTCTCCTCTCCAGATTAAACTAATCCAAATGTGTCATTCATTTCCTGGTTTCCATGGGATTTTTTTAATGATCCAGGATTCTCTCCATTAGGTTCCTGTATAAGTACATGCATTTTTTAATTCAGCCACAAAACTACAGAAGATGCTTGTCAGAATGTCCCAAATTGCAGTCACAGAAATATGAATGAATGAATGCCTTATTCCGGCATTAAAATCATAAATGAAAGTCTTACCGGTAGCAAAGCCTACACACACCTCTGAAATTTCACTTGATATTTCATTTCACAACTATTTTGTCTCCCAGAAACTCCATTTCCATTACAATTGTCTGAGTGATTCTGCACTTACCTCCAGCTTTGAGCAGAACTATAACTGTCTAGCTTGCTTTGGGGATATTGTGTGAGACAATGTGAAAATATGTACTTTAAATATGTCATTGCTATTGGTTCCCGCAAATGCACAACCATGGTTACAAGCCTTAATTTTGAAATTTTCATGGTGTCTATTACTTTATGACTTTGTTATGTTGTAGGTATTCCTACACTATCATTTCTTCCACTGCTTTTCAGTAAGAACAAAACTAACAAAAACCTAAAAAAACTCCTCTGGAAGTCTACCCAGTTTTAAAAAAATGCATTCAAACTCTCTCTCACATTTAGAAACACTAAGTATGCAAAACCTGCAAGAAATTCAAATTTGTGGAAAACTAATGGGAAAAGTTTATAGAAATCTAATAGAAAATCCTGATTTTAGCAGTGTTAGATTCTTCAACAATAAGGACTGTTCATAAGACTTGCTAAGGATTAATTTCTTCAAATCAATCTTGTTATTTTTGTTTGTATTGCAGAAACTGAATTTTTTTTTCTGACACCAACCAGGTTACATGTACCAGCACAGTCTTCTCTTGGTTAGAAAGATTTTTTTTAGAACTAGATTATATATGAAACTGTTTTGTGGGGTTTTTTTCATGGTTATAATTCTGTTTATTTTAAGCCAAATTTACTTTGCCAAGGAAATAAAGACATCATCCATATGAACTAACCTCAGAGATGTTATTAGGAGAAATATGTTGAACTTTTTTTCACAGAGGACAGCAAAATATTCAGAGAAGCTACAACAGGTAAATATGGGTTTTGGTCTGCTTCTACAAAAAATCTATTTCTATGCAGGTAACAATATAAGGACAATCCATATCCTGTCTAGGTCACATGAGGTGAAGAGTTTGCTCAGTCATGGCCCACATCCCAAGTGAAGTGAAGTAATAAGCTGAAAATTCACAAAACTCTTTTTGACAAGAGTGAGTTAATGTTGCTCAGGCCAAACACCAGTGTCCCACACACTCTGCACTTTGGGGCAAAAGAACTCCAATCTCAACAACATTAAATAAAAATACATTAGGAATTCAAGGTCTGCCAGGACAACATGTAATAAATAAATGTGAAATAAAATATAAAGTGTAAAAATGCAGGACTGATTTGATTTGGTTAAATTTCACTGGAGGAAATAACTTTTTACTTCACTGCTCTCTGCCATTTACTAACTTTCTCAATGAGAAAAGATTTACATTGATTCCAATGAGAATCTTTGATTTAAGTCTCCTAGAGGCTTTACAGCATATTCTCTTGTTTTTTTCTGATCTTCTTCTCTCTTTCTCCATTCTGTTACTGTATTTATTCTACAGTATATTGCCATGCAGCATAGCAATACAGTAATTAAGCTGCATGATTCACATCTGCTTCTACTGAGCCAGAACTGTACTTAGATAAACACCCCAGCAAATTCTGACATATTCTCAGTAGTAAATTTGCAGTTGTCTGTTTTAAACACTGGTTATTTTGGCCCTGCTCTTCTCTGTCCTGCTCTCCCTGAATATTTATCTATCAGATTAGATAGAATGATCACTCTCTGGCTGTCAAGTGTTTTTCAGGCTGCAGAGGGGAGTCCTGCCCTGGAGGCAGTGTTTGCCCTCAGGACATAAGCTGTGCTTGCAGGGACTTCTCAGAAATGCCACAGGAGACTTAGTGGATATCACTGTGCCTCCTTCCCTGCCAGGAACTGAGATCCTCTTTCACAAGAAGAGTACTAAATGTGTTCCCTTACTTGCTGGCCCAGAACACACCACAGAACCAATCAAGAGGTTATGCTGCAGACAACATTTTAGAGGCATAGCCTTGTTTTTCTTTGCATTTTCAACTCTGCACTTTTGGGATAGTTCTTAGGTGTCTCCTGATGTCATCATGACAGATGCATGAAATTGCATGGATTAATGTGACAGATTAATGTGACTGATTAACACTTTGGTTTTCCGTGTCTGAAATGTTTGGTACATGCAGTACAATTCCGATAACATTGAAAGAGAAAAGGGAGACTTGTAAGTAGGAACACCATACTCTAGGAAAGAGAGGGAGTAAAAATGGAAAGGAAAGGTGGAAAATGGAATGGAAAGGCAAACATTGCCATTAGTATTTACCTGACATCAAGTGCTGAATAGCTACCATCTTTAACAACCATTGTTTTTAGCTGTCAAACACAGGACTTTCATATTATCTTAAAGGGTAAATGAAAGAACTGAGCTGAGAAACTTGTCAATACCTTATTTAACCTACTTTTAGATCCTGTGCAATATTAATAAAATCAAATGCATGAAACTTGTGACTGCAAGTACGATTTTAAAAAACAAAGAGGGTTTGTAGGACTAAGATGTCTGGGTTTTGTGCAACTGATAATAGCTGACACACAACTCCTCTGCCATTCACACTTGCCTGCCTTAAATCATTACCCTATGATGGCTACAAAAGTATGAGTAATACATGACTGAAAACAGTCCCTTGGAAACTTCATACTGGCCCTGATACAGGATACCTTGTTGTCAAGTACTCACTAGGCATCAAATGTATGTAAACTCTCTCTTTCAACTACAATTGCAATAACTCTAAGTTATTCAAAGAACCTAAACAAAAGAGCAGGTAATTTCAAAAGTCATACTAAAACCTCACTTTTAGAAATCCAGAGTATGATGTGCAGAGCCACAGCTATATTAATGAATTTTATGAACATCTCTGTTGCGCTCATGCCAAGTTCAACAGGAATTTGCCTGTGTGTTAATGGGAATACTATTAGGACTTATCATATAACTTGCGTTAAAGAGTAAATTGCTCTACAGTGTGCTGGCAATTATGCTAGAAGGGCAGTCAGTCTGTAGAGGAGAATGCAGGTCTTTACTCACAGCTAATCAAGGTTGTTGTCTATAGCAGATAAATATGTACACAAGATTTTCTAAACAGGGAAATAAAAATTCATATTAAGGCTTTCTAAATCAGATGAAAGAGAAGACACATAGCTACTCAGCTCAAAAAAGAAAAGGCCAATGAACCAGTCAGATATTATCACAACACAAATGATATCTCTCACACCAAGCAGAGAATGGTCTCCAGGCACAGGGGAGGGTTCCACCCTCGCCCTCCTTGCTTAGAATCCATCCTGACACACACCATGGCCTTTTTGGGGTCACGAGTTTGTGAAGTGCTAAATTCCTGCTACTCTAACTTGGCTTTGACACTGCCAGGCTGTTGATATACAATACCTCCTACGGTACACCAGCTAGTCAGCATGGCACCATCCTTAACATTGTTTGTTTACTATAACCCTGGGACAGTGTTTAGTGGTTGCAAACATTTGTTTTCATAAAACATGGTACAGATATTACAGATATCTACCTTTATGTATTTTTCCTCTTTTTAGCTCTTGGAAGTAAATTTTCCCTTCCCTGGAAATTCAATTTATTCATGACTAAGAGATTTTCTTGCTTGATGATTCAAATTAGGCAGCTATAGTTTCTCTTTTTTTTTTGACTTTGCTTATCGTAATACTTAAATATAGGTGATTGTTCAGAGTTTATCTCTGCATGAAAAGACTCCTGGAATATATAAGCTGACCTGAATGAACTCACTTGTGGATGCATGGAAGGTAATCTCACTCCTGATAACACTATACAGAGGCATGCATGAAAATGACTTTAGGTTTAAGTTTAGTCCTAAAGATGACTTTACTGCATTACTAATGCTCAGGTTTGTACTGGTGACAAAGAGTTACATCAGACACAGTCACATATTTGACTAAGGAGATTGTAATTTATGAAATAATATTGGTACTGTGAGTTTAAGATTTCTTCAAGCCCTTTTTTTGCTGCCAGTACTCAAATATTCCTGAAATATCTCTGGTGGAATGATTTGCTATGCTTTGCCAGAGTAGGAGAATAATTTTAAAGAGGCTTTTTGGCACAGATTCAGGATAAAAGCATTTCTTTTATGCAGTATCGCAATTCCTTGAATGATTAACAAACCATATTTAGCATATGCTTCTAATGCTTTGAATATCTTTCCAAGATGTGGTCATAACATTAATTTTTATACTCTTAGGAAATGATAAAGGAATTAAATCTAGTGAAAACTTCTGTATTGGATTCCTTAGCTTATAGGAATATCGAATGTGCTCCCTGGCAATTTTGGATGTCTTGAAAAATATAATTTTGATAATATATCTGAGAATTAGGCAAGAAATTCTAAGGGAAATAGTACAGATAGTATAAAGTAAAACTTGCAGCTTTATTTTCACGCATATTATATATTGTAATAAAGGGAATCATACATAATATACCAGAATTTTTACTATTAAAAAACAGTGTGACTTCAGATCCAGCTAAATATAAACTTAAAAGAGGAAAAATATTTTAAAACTCTGCATAAATGTAGATCCCAGAGCTGGGTTTTTTTTCCCTGTAAGCTCCCCTTGGAAGGTATTAAATTGAATCAAGCATGTGCAAACCTTAAATTTAGCTCATCATCTATCACAACAGCTGAACTGCTTCATAGAGGGGCAGGTGCCGTTGATGGTATACACATTTCTGTGCTCAGAGCCATGCCCATGGAAAACATATACTGTACATTCCAGCCTAGTGATGACACAGCTGTAGCCCAGGACAAGCATTTCTGCACTGCGGATGTCCCTCATCTGCCAGGACTGCTGATGCGGTCTGCAAGCCCTGCTCAGACCTGGCATTGTCACTTGCAGGAATGCAAGATGGGACACCACGTTCCTTTACAGGGAACTGGTGTTTCTAAGTGCACAGCCTCATCATTCCTGACAAACAGCTGGTCATAAAATCCATAAATGAGTTCACAAAGATGCCCAGAAATGTTCTTGATGGCTGTGGCATCAATTACAACTTTTCACAGGATCTCTGCTGCTTAAACTTGGCTTGTCTGAAACAGGCGACAAGAATGTAAGTAATTTTATACGGGAAGAAGTGTAAGCAGGATAATTTCAGGGGCAACCAGAGTGAGGGAAACAAGAAAAGGCACACCTAGAAGACTGCAAGCGTTTGTCAGCCAGGCACCTCTGCAGAAACTGCAGTTCTGAACTGGCAGATGTCATCAGTGTATCTTCACCATTGTGATTACTGTGCCACAGATTTCTGGGAAAAGCAAGTCCTAGGTCTTCCAGCACTCCAAGGACTGAGTCATCTAGATTAAGGGTACACCCTCTCACTGTGAGTCATCTTACATACCCTTGCCTCGTCCTCAGCTTTCCAGTTTGTGTTTTAACTTAGAGAAGAGCATTTGACTTTGAGCAAGGTTAGTTCTGCCTCACCATACTTCAAAGGAAGAGGATGCCATTGTGCAGAAATGTCCATCAGGAATTTCGATCATCATATTTCCACTGGCACTGGTTCTCCTGCCAGAGCACGTCTTGAGTCTGCCACCCCATGGAGATGGCCATGGAGAGTTCTTTACCACACTAGTCATTTCACCTTCCAGTCAATAGAGGGACAGGAAAATGCCTCCTTAAAATGTGTTGCACAACATCTATCCTGGCTGGTCATGACTTCCTATTCACATTGACTAAGCAAGGAATCTTCTCTAATTAGCACTCCAAAGAGATGTTAAAGGAACTTTTTCAGTGGACAAACAATCACAGCACAAGATCTTTAAAAAGCCATGGGAAACACAGAACATAGAGAAAAGGCCTTTCAGGTTAATTATTGCTCAGACCCTCAGCTGAATGAGGAGAAAGCAAGAGGGAGTGCTGCACATGAAGAGGGAGGGCATCCTCACCAAAGAGGCAGAGCTTGGCAGAAGGAGCAAGGGTCATCCTGGCTGCTGAAGGAGCACACCAGGGGAAAGAAACCCTGGAAACTCTTAAAGCTGAACCAGTTCCCATGAAGGACATGATGTTTTCCATCTGCAGGATATTAAACAAGCCTTGCAGATGTATTAAAAGGGGCCTGGCAGCACCTGAATATTGAAAAATCTTGGTTGGTCATGGGTAGGAGAAAGGTGAATTACATAAAGTTTTGGCTCCCCATGTGGCTCCCACTTGGACCCATGCTCTCAAGCATGGTTGGTCTGAGTAGAAGGTGCACAATTGCACTGCCTTGGGAGCTGGAAAAGTCTCAAGGGGGAAGAAATTAAGGGAGGAACCATCAAGTAGGAGAGGTGAAACAAACACCTTTTGTTTTCCTTTTCTTTTTCCTGTTATATCTTTGGAAGAGGTAGAAAGTGTGGTACTGAGTGACCTCCACAGACTGTTTAAACTGTCTGAGATCCCCTCTAACAGTTTTATTCTTCTTCACTTTGGCTTGATGTTTCCCAGGTTTTTTTCCATTGCAACTTCTGGAAATATTCTGTTCCTCTGACAAAAGGAAACAGAGTTTAGGGTTGTGTACCTGGATTTGGTTCACATTTAACATCAGACACTATAACGGCAAAGAATAACCCTGAACTTAGAAAATGACTGTCAAGAATGCAAATGTATTTAGAAGGCTCCAATTTGCACAAATACCTGAGCTTCATGATGGAAATATAAGAATCAAAACATATTTTGATTGTTGCATTTGCATTCAGACTCTAAGTTACTCCTGTAAAAACATCTCTCATAATCTAACATTTGGTGAAAATGTGGCCAAACAGGGAGTAGTTTAACTATCCTGTGGGTGAAAGGAATAAATCACATAGAAATGTTTCTAGCACATTATATGGGGAAAAATATCTACTTTTCAAATAAGACAGGTTTATTTACTTTTGTTAAATAAAATAAATAAATTTCTTACCCCAAACTCACTCACACATCAAGATGGTGACTGTGTTATGGAGTGCAAAATGTCATGGAGATGGGAGAAAGTAAACGTGTTATGTAATTTTACCACTGAGGCAACTCTATGCAAGTATGGTCCTACAGCATTACATAGCTTTACATCACAAGGGAAAAAAGAGAAGGTATTTCTGACAGAACCTGCTTTTTTTATGTGTATTTTTCTCCTATTACAGTGAGAGTTTGGTTCTCAACACTCAGAAAAAGTTCCTTTAAATACCTACGAAGGAATTTTTCTGGCAAAATTGCAAGTTTTTCAAAATATGAACTCTACCCTACTCGATATGGGTCACACTTTATTTGGCTCTCCACACTGCCAACCCAAGTAATGGCCCAACTGTGCCTTAAGTTAAAGACTGAGTCTGACACTTGCTAATTTGAGGAGGTTTAAAAGCTATTTATTACTTAAATTTGAAGGAATTTTAAAATTAATTCATTTTTTATCAGTTCTACCTTTCTTCACTTTTATATTGCATCCAACTCATTTCCTAGATAAATCCTAGAACCAAAGTCAAGCAAAGTCTTCCCATTGCTGTTAAGGGCCGCTGCATCTGATCCTGGGAGTTGAGTAGTCACCATAAGGACAGTCCAGGCAAGAGGAAGCCCTTCCTCCTTTGGTATCCTGTGGGCATATCTTGCTACATGCACAACTGTTCTGAAAAGCTGATGGGCCTCTGTGTGACCACTAGACACCCAAACTTGGCAAAGTATATTGAGCTCAGGCTACTCAGAACAAGAGCATTGCTGCCTCTCTACCTCTCCAGTGTAGCTACATAGCAGCAAACTGGAAGACATACACCGGGGATGGACTATGCAATACCTGTGCAATAGAACAGAGAAACACTAGATACACTTTTATTTGTCCAAATTACAAGGAATTTTTCCCTGGTCTGTATTGGATCCTGCTTCTTTTCCAAATATAATTCCTGGATAACTTTTACGAAGTGTTCCTCTTGCTGCTCTCATATGATTTCACAAAAATATCAGTGCATTTTAAGTTATCAAAATATATATAATGTGTGCCATGATTTTCTTTAAATAGAGGCACAAGTACATCTGTGCTTAACTACATAAATATAGTCCCAACAACCCCTTAAATATACCTGAAGAACGCTGAACCCATTATAATTAATTTTTTCTAAGCTTTGGACCAGCACTATGGTACAAATTATGATACCAGCCTATTCTCAACAAGGTCCCTAACCACATTCAAAGAAGTTGCACATGCATTGTATATGCCATTTGGCTTAAATTACAGGGAAGTTAAAAATGGAGTAGAGAACATCCTAGACAATTGCTGATTCTTCATGCATGCATTGACTGGATAACTTGCACACAGGGCTTAAAGACTTAATATTCTTCTGGAACTAAAGATGTTTAAGAGATCAATGTTATAAGAACATTCTTTACAGGTTTATTTTATCTTTTAGTCTGAGACTAAAAGAAGGCTGTTGTTGGTATGTTTTGCAAGATGTTGTTTCAGAGGATCAGTTTTGGCCAAAGTAGTAGTACTTGCCATATTAAAACAACACCCAATCAGAAAGCAGCTGTGTTTTTTGTAAATTTAGTTATCGATCCCTTGGTCTTAACAAACTGGAATACCTGTTGCAATAGCAGAATTGCAACATAAATACTGTTGTGGTATATGCTACCAAAGCTGCTTTGCTCCACACCTAATTTTTGTTAAAGAAACTGATGCTCATGAGAGTTGTTGTCATGTTGGAAATATTGGAAAATTATTTTTACCCCCTCCTACATCCAGCAAAACACTTGGGCATACACCTAACTATAAGCATGCGCATAGTCTCAATGATTCCAATAAAATGAATAAGTAAGCCTGGAGAGTTTTGTGGATTCATTCTGCAGCTCAGGATAGGTGTAACACTGCAGTATCCTATACTGCTGACGATGTATCTTAAATCAGAAATGAAGGGTCTACAGGTGAGACAAAAAGGGTGTTTTTCCTCTTAGTCAGGTAGGCATGGCAGCTGCTATGATCTCTGATATCTGACTGTACACTGGACAGAAGTTTTGAACACACATACATCTCTATACTGCATTGGCTTTCCTCCAACCAGCCAGGTCCAGAGGAAATCAGAGTGAGAATGAATGGACCCTTCAAGACTTCCCTGCTGGCTGACTTGAAGCAGAATTACTCTGCTTAGGAAAAAATCATACAACGTGCAGTATACTTCAGAAAATATTCAAAACATGTCACTGACTTTTCGTGAGGGTTTTGGTGTTCAGAAAACACCTACCTAAATGTTACTCCCAATATAGCAATAAAGTGCAAAGGTCCCACACAGCAGAAATATTCCTGCTGAGAAAATTTGCATAAAGGCACATCTGAGAGCATTTGGAAGAGTAGCAAGAGAAGGACAAACAAGAATAAGAGCAAAGGAATAATTCCACAGTATCAGAGAAAAACAACGGGACAAATGTTCTCATGAAGTCATATGGCTGTTCTTTTCCTCCCGGTGTCCGAGGCTGTCCCAAACACACACAAACAACATTCCTTACTGCTGTTTGTCCAACTTGTTCTGTAAAACCTCTATGGATGAAGGTATCACAGTCTCACAGACAAGTCATTCCAGTACTGCACTGTCCTGGACAGGCAAAACAGACTGTTCCTTTGGTTTTACAGCAGTCTTTTACGCATTTCAACTCCAGTTACATGTCCTAGATTAGCCAAGAACCTTGATTCTGACTGAGCTAGTGGTTGGTTTATGTTTCAGGCCAGTTATTGATTGCTGGCTCATGTCCTGTTTATTTTCAAACACTCTTTTATCTTCTTTTAGCTTGACGTGCTCCCTGAATATAACTAAAGGCTCAGGACTTGCACATTACACTTTCCTAATTGCCCACAACTCCTGTTCTCTCAAATATACACATTCAGGCAGGAGCAGCACTGTGTGTGGAGCCTTCCAGATGTTGGCAGAGAGGGTCCAAAGGTATCATCATCACCCACAGAGGGCCCAAATGAAATACAGCTTAGTTTTAGACACTCATCCACTTATGTTGATGTCTTTTCTTTTATCTTATGCAATGCCACAGCAATGAGAGTCTTGGGATAACAGTCATTCTCTCTCTCAATAACCTGCATAAAGTGTGGAACATCTCTTGGGCAGACAACATATGAAGTTGCTGGAATATCTTAAGAGCAACACCACACCCAGATACCTTTTAAACTGGGTGTTAAGAGAACCAAGAATTTGAGACAGAAATAGGGAAAGGTGGACCAGTTGGGAGCCCAGCCTTCCATGTGCAGCTGCAGTATGTCCTATTGAAGAGTAAAAGGGGAAAATGTGTTCTCTTAAAACATATTAGGAAAAAAGTGGGTTTGTGTGTCAAATATAGATTACCTCAGAGTTTTTAAGGTCAAGCACACAAGCAGACTCAAGACCCCATGTCATTTGCATGACAAAGGAAATAGTTTATGAAAATTAGTTTTTACCTATGGAAGTGAAAACTACAGAAGCAAACAAGCAAACAAAACACCAAACAAGCAAACAAAAAACCTCCACCTTTTACTTTTTAGATGATGTTTTTAATAGCATCAAGAATTTTCCAGTGAAGGCTGATAATCTTCAGATATAGAGCTGTCCAAAATTGCATTTTCAGGTAAAGTATTATTAATGAGAAATTTTTTAGCAGTCTTATCAAGACTCATCTCTTGAGTTTCTGGCCCCTGCTGTGAAGTATGGACCTGTTGTTGTGCAGCCCCATGCGAAACCTCAGCTCACCCTACGAGTCCTGCTTCTCTTCCATTATATCATATTCCACAAGTCAGTCCTCCATCTGCTATCTGCTGCCTTCCTCCTCTTGCAGGACTCATACCCCTGCACTCCATCAGGTAAAGTCCCCCTCTTCGTCAAAGGCAGCACCACCAGAGGGAGCATTTAGAACATGCACAGATACAAGCCCTCCCTTCTCCAGCCATGCCTTCCAGCTGTAAGAAGGGGTCATACCTGGAAGTTTCAGAACCTGGCTGTTGCAATTCTTTCAAATTCATCAGCCAAACTAATCTTCCTCATGTGGCTAATTTGGGAAAGAAAATCCAATGAGACTTCACGAGATGCATCCCTGACAGAAAGGGATCCCTTACTTTCATATAAATCTCCTCTCAAATGGTCATGTCTACACTGATCAATTGTGATTCTAATTTCTATGTAGAAAAATAAAATTTTCTCTTCCTACTCTTGGGAACAGCAACAATATTTGCAGTTGGAAATTATCTCAAAGGAAATCCAAACTCTGAAAGACATCTGCTTTTGAAAAGTCATTCCTTTCAGACAGAAATTGTGCAGACCCTAAAATTTCACCCCTGGCCTTGGCAAAACCAAGTTTCATGAAAGGAGCATAGAGAGTCTCCCATATAGCTAAATACTAGATTGTAATGACATTCATTATTTCAAAAGCCAGAAGAGAACATGTTATTCTGCAGAATTTCTGCAGTGTCTGTTTTCAGCACTCAGAGGCTTTCCATATGTATCTATTGAATGTGCATAAGGTCTTCAGATAATTTAAAAATTCATTTGGACAATCATTCACTTTGAATTGTACTGCATATGTGTGGGTCTGAGTGATCAACCAGGTGGCTGAATTGCCATAGAAAACAGCATAAACAAACAAGGTCAGCATGTCCCTTAAGAATTTATAGCATAGAAACAAATGGCTCTTTCCTTGCTCACTTTTTCCATATTCACTAGAATAAGAAAACTAATTCCTGTGGGTTTTTCACAGAATCCCAGAATCAT
>VYXD01014508.1:20337-60116 GCA_013397195.1 Hylia prasina | reverse complement strand
ATTTTTTTAATAGTCTGAAATTAGAGACGAAATTGATACAAGACTGGGAAATTAATCTTGGAAGCTGATATTTTTACTCTATCAGTTGAGATGCCAAAGCATGGTACATAGGGTTTTCTCTCTCATTATGTATCAAGCCAAAATAATATGTCATGAAAAATAATTGTCATGAAGAATAAGGAGAAAATGTGACAAATGGAACAAAAGTTCCTCTTCTACAGAGAGTTAGAATGAAAGACAAGGCAATCTTGATTAAAAAAAAGGAAGGTGCATCACTTGGCATTTTATATATGGAACACCTCATATTGATTCGGATTTGGCTGGAAACACATTGCACAAAATCAGACTAGGTAGATCAGATCAACATGTTATTTCCTTTCTAATGTACTGTACTGTGCCCCACGCTTTTGGGACACAGATAAATATGGAATGGTAGAAAAGATCTTGTAAGATGCATGATATATTAATAACTTAAGTAATACATAAATATGGTATGCACAATGTATTTTTACTGCATATGAAAAACTGTAGGTATAAAACAGTTATTAAAAATTACACTCATAACATTTGGGTACATGCTAAAAAGTTGGCAGTGGGAACATCCTTCCCTTGTGATAACTTGATGATATTAACAAGTATTAATAAAGAAAAAGTTCTCCTTAATAGAAACGTAACTGTGTCAGTGTTAGTTTTAGAGAAGAATGATTAAAACAAGGATTTGCTATTTGTAACTTTAATACCAAAATTTGTTATTCTGAATGTGAGATGGAAAGATGCAGCCTGTCCCTGCCACTGATCTGTTGTTCGTGCAGACATTGAGGACAGTAGCTGTTGCCTAGCTTCTTACAGTTTACTTTACGGAGATCCTAAGATGTAAATAGCCAGGACATCATACAGCTGGATAAAGAACATTTCGGTGTGGAAAACGAGAGTTGTCACTTTTTCTTCTTTTGTAAAGTGGGATAAATTAAATGGGTAAGCAGTAGGAGAAAGGTGCCATATGTGTGAATTTTAATAAAGAAGCATTGTTTTCAGAGATCTTGAATTCATAATGTGGCAATAATATATCATCCCCCCTGAATTTCTTCAGTTTCCACCATGTATTACTTCATGCTTTAGTGCACATTCTTCATCTGCACCTGCAATACCACTTTCATTTGCAGGCAGGCTGCTGCAGGTCAAATCCATGCAGACTTTTGTGTTGTAGGGTCCTTTGCAATGCTGTGTGTCACGTTTCACTTGGATTTCTGATATGTTTGTAGCAGCCATCTCAAAAATATCTGATGTAGAATTAGCAGAGCATGCTCTTCTGGAGCTTAACAGATTATTTTGCTTTTGATATCCAGCAAATGTAGGCTGGCACTTGACTTCAGAATTTCTTTGTATGAGACTTCACGCAAAGGTTGACTTCACTTGCAGTTTCAACTTCTAGCAGAAAAGTTATTGTCAGCCTCCCAAGATCTAGGTGGATATCACTTAATTTGAGACCTTGGTGTTACTCTGCATGTCTTAAACATTTTTTTTTTCCTCATGAAGAGCAGAGAAGGGTACTGCAGAAAGGAGAAAAAATTCCAAAACTTGTCTTTTTCATACAGGCAGAGACCTTGCCCGATTCAGAAGTGTTGCCAACACTTAGGAAGGGGCTTGAGCTAAAGAAGCACAGCCTGACCTCTGGACAAAACCTGTAGATAGTGAAAAAAGATCAATTCTTCCCCGAAAGCCAAAAATACAGGGGAGTAAAAAGGAAATTTTACGTATTTCTGGACCCATCCGTGGCAACTGTGTGTTTAAAGAAACAAATTAGTTTTGAATTTGTTGGAACAAGTAGTCTTTGGAACTATGAAAAACAGCATTTCAGTGAAATGTTTGTGGCTTTGCTGAAGGGCAGGTTAAATACATGGTATAATTAGTTTAACTTCTTAGGCAAAAGTTGAAAATGGTTTAATTTCAAGAAACTTGCAGGGTTAAAATATTTTCTGTGATGCAGCTATTGGACGCTTTTTGATTTCTGATCTGGTATTTCAAAGGAAATGGTACTATGTGGGTGCAAAGCATCACTCGCAGGTTAAGAATAGAAAAGATCAATTTTTACTTCATTTCTATGGTAACTGAAATGTGATCCAGTTTCACTGCATCTAGTGCACATTCAAAGTAAGGCTTCTTAGGTGGGTCTTCAGACTACTTCCATTCCTCTCAAGACATTTAACACACAAGCCTGTTTCTGCTTCAGTTTCAAGATCAGTTTTACTTCTGCTTCAGTTTCAAAATCATTTTTTCTTTTCATGGTCTAAAGATTGCCTGTTATGTACTTCACAATCCAAATTCTTCAGCTTTTTGTCAAGGGAATAAACTGAGGAAAGCTGTTAAATGATGGCACTTCATATTCCACTTCCAGGATCCTTTTACAGGTCTTTTCCTCTCACCTCATTGTTGTGCTCCTTGTCATCCCTTGCCCTCCTAGTAAAAGGGGAAGTGCTTTGGCACAAGGCAAAGGGGAAAAAATACTTTAATACATACCAAATGTTTTAATAACTTGACCTAAACTGCCAAGAAAGATAACAGTCAAGTTAGTTAATCATAATATGTATGAACCTACTCCTATTTTCCTCCTGCTAGGAAAAAAATCCACAAGGAACTCAAACGGAGGACACAGGACTCATTGTAGTTAGGCTGACATGGTTGGAGCGTTTTTTGTTTCATCAGAAACATCTTGAAAACAAGGCTTTAGATGGTACAGATACTCAGGGATGTGTGTGTATGTTGAAGTTCTTTGCACTAGTGTCATAAACATTAATTTGTTTTATAGATGACCTTTAGTCACATTTCATTACTACATATTACTAGATTAGTGGTGTGTAAATGTATTCTAGGGGTAATTATCTATGATACGATATCAAGCAGTTTGAGGTATGGGTAAGGCCTAGGGGATTAAATTTTGCTGAGTCCTTGCCAGCATTTTTTATTTCCTTTTAACACAAAGTATGTTATATGGCTTCCCCTCCTGAAAGTCATGATGATTAACTGAACTGATCCGCCACAGCTTCTGTGGCCCTGGAGAAGACAGGGGCCACTTCCCAAGCACAGTACTTTTAACTCCTAGAGCACAAAATCAGTCCTTCACCACAAGTCAGTCACACGAGAAGGCTTGTGAGCTTCACAAGGATGGAGCATGGAAAGCCACAGATGGTAGAGGGAAATGAGCATGATTATGTTTAATTTCTTCCTAAGTAGGAAGTGAATGTACTGCTTCTCAGCCTCTTTCAAATTCAATTTACTGAAAAAATCCATCTTGTGTTAATTCTTACTGTGTATAAAACATTGTTATGCATGTATTCTTACAGATACAAGACCTCAGAAAATACAACTTCAAAATGAAATCCTGGCAAAGCTAATATTTATGGTGTCCTCTGTAAAAGCTTTGTAACCTTTCCAGGCATGTCCCCCTACTGCTTTCTCTTGTGTTACATTCCTCATAAAGAGGTGATTTTCTTACAGTACTCGCCATGTCCCTTTACACATTCTAATGGGTCATTTTGGTTCTGGCTGGGGTCTACAGGAACAGCACATTCTAGTAGGTTCAACTGTGTAGGACAGCAGAATAGGTGCTATTGAGGAGTCATGATGTGCATTAGATGTCTTGTGATCCACTCCAGCCTGGCTCACCTGGTTCACTGGCCTCAATCTCTGTTAGCAATGGGAGAGCATCAGTTAGTCTTTCAGTTCAGTTTCATCTAAAAAAAAGTCTAATTTGTGCACTCCAAGGTTAGTCTGAAATTAAAATTGAATCGGGATAAGTGAGAACTGGTGAAGTTGCTTCAAAAGCATTCTCAGGATCCAAGCTAAAACAGTAATGGAAATGCAAACTGGGTACTCCTGCAGGAAAAGAAAAATAAGTAAATAAATTCTTTATTTGCTTTCACAGTGAACTGTTTTGTGGCACTGCATTTAAATGCTGTTCCATAGCTTCATGGAGCTCACATCAGTGGGCACATGTCAGGGGTAACAGGCTGATGGCCGTTGATAAGGAACTCACTTAAGATAAGAGACATGGCTTGGTGACAGTGCAGTTTAACTAGTGGTTACTGGTTGACTAGCTGATGATTAGTGGAGAATGATTTACAGTCATTCACAAGATCAGCACTTTGTTACTTGCATGCCAGTGATCTTAGCAACAAGTTAAGGAGTAAAATAAGTTACTTAGCACAAAAAAGAAGTTAAATTGTTGTAAAAACTCATAAACAAGATACGAAAAATCTAAAATGTTTGGGTGTGTCTACATCTCTGCATGAAAACTCTACTAAAATGAACAAATTATGGATATATTGTTTAGATATATAAATTTCACTGCTATTTTTTTAAAAGAGGGAGAGGGGCAACTGCTGCAGACATGAAACAATTTTAAGTGTTTTAATTAGAGCAGTGTATTCTCATACAGCTGTCTATCATCTTTCTGTGTCAACATCACAGCATATTACAGTATGGGATCTGTAAATACAATTTCTTTTATGGCTGGTATACTTTATTTGATCAATTGATTGATTTTGTAAAGTTCTTTGGAATTAGAGAATTCGCTAGTAGTTTTAGCATAGCATAGATCATTGTATTTGGCTGTTTTTACAGAATTTTATGTGTTCCTCCTCATCCCAGCTATTCATAGTATGCAAGAAGGTACTGAAACCTACTGAAATGTGTTTTTTGTAAAAAGGAAAAGGTGCAGGACAGGATTAAATGCTTTTTGTCCTTGCTGGCTATATCCTATGATGTATTCTCATAGCTGTGATTCATAGAGATTTCATCTGTAGCTATTGAAATAGTAGCTAGCCCAGTCAAGGCATGTACCTTTGTGCCTTGAGTCAGTGTGGTCTTACAGTCTCACAGCCAAGTAGAAATAGAGATCATTAAAAACAAGACTGAGTGAACTTTAAGGTAAGGGGAAGGTTTCACTTGAGCTCAAGTAATTTTTTATCTGTTAAACTGTCCTCTGTACAATATACCTTAAATGAGATATTGGAAATGTTTCTCATGGCTGGTGGTTTGGTTTTTTTTCCCCCAAATACAGGTATTTTTCAGAGTATGGGCATATGGTGACTACACACTGCATGAATTGCTCTGTGTAAGCTCCTGGCTCTGGACTAAGAAGTGAGGATAGGGTTTTCTTATTTTTCTCCTGTAGATGCAATGCTTAGCTGGAGGCAGGCAACCAAAGCAGCTTTAATTAGGGAAATCCTTTACTGCCTCTAATTTTTTTTTATTTGCATGTTATTAGATTACTAAAAAATGAAGCTGTGACTCTGAAAATTGGGAAGCAGAGGTTAAGCAATTCTTGCCTTCTGTCACACAGTATAGGAATCAGAAGAGTCCCTGAGCTGGCATTTTGCCTTACTACTGCACTGCACCCCTTCAGCTCACAGCTGAGAATCATGGAGACTGGAAGTTATCTTGAGCTTGTGGGTTCAGAGTTCAGTAAAGATAATGTCTGTGACTAACCCTAATCAAACTCAAGGCACTGTTTTGGACATTGCCATGAAGTATATTACAAATACTGACATCAAAGCATGCAACTAAGAAGTTCCATAAGTTAGTGGCTTCACAGACTATTCTAACACGCTTTGATGCTTAATTCTTGTTTTGAATGACTCAAATTTGATCTGATGATTTGAGTACAAATATAGGCAGAAGTTACTGTATGAAACATTGCAAATACCAGTTAATAAATGTGGAATTTAATAAGGTTATTTACAAATGTTTTGGTGGCCTAAATGTTATGAGTGGAATCCATGCTTGTCTGGCACACATCCTCCAAGTAAAAAGGACGGTAACAATAGTGTTTTGGTTAACCTCTGAATTTGGTCTCTGTTTTTTGACTCTGTTGCAATATCTTACAGTGTACGCAATATCCTTCCTATGGATGGTTAACTTCTACATTTATGACACAGGCTGGATCTGCCTTTTCAGTGAATCTCAGATGTTTTCTTTACCTTCCTTTCAGAAAAGACGACGGCGGATTGATCGAAGCATGATTGGGGAGCCGACAAACTTCGTCCACACAGCTCATGTAGGATCTGGAGACCTATTCAGTGGAATGAATTCAGTAAGCATGAGTGGATGAACATCTTTTCATATTAGACAGAATACAGGAACACTGTATTTGTATGTTGTAGCTGAAGCAATGAATCTTTCAGCTATAAGAAAAAAATCTGTATGAAACTGAAGTATGACCTGAAAGCATTTTAACTCCAAGTCCTAAAAAATTGCATTCAGGAGTACTGAATATGATTTTTTAATTCCTATATTTATTGATAATGCATTTAGATGCTATATAAATGATACAGAACACTTTCTAAAGTAAAAATTCACTCTGATTATATGTATGAACCAAAGTAAATGTATACTTGAAAATATACTCAGGTATTATATAGAAAAATCTAAGTGTCTTAGAGTTGACCAGGTTTCTTACCTTAAATGCCTCAAGTTGTTTTAAATATAGTTCATGTAAAACTAACTTACCTCAGTTTATGGTGCACACCAATTTATGTTTGGGTGTTCTTGCTGAGCTTTTTCTATATTCTGTAGCCCTGTTTGCAGTATGAATTATTTCCAGAGCAAGCAGTGTCACAGGTAAGATTTTGTGGCTTCCTATAGAAGATAGGTGCAATAAATATTTTTAGCTCTTTCAAAGTGAACACAACAGAAGCTAAGATAGATATTTTATGGAAATACATCTATCTTGTACAGCTTCATATTTCTGTGAAATATTTCTTTCTTTCTAAGGTCAGTAATATAAAATACAGAAAATGGTTGTATGTAGATGAAAAATACTTCTTGAATTTATTAATCATCTTTAAAAGATAACATTTAGAGATGAAAAATACTTATTGACATAGAGGAAAAAGCTCTGTCAGAGGTATCAGAAAGATATGGTTTTAATGTAGGCAGCAGAGGGCAGGTGTAGTTTCAACAAGTTTAAGTTGGTCTTCTTGAGATCAGACAAAAATTTTTGTAACTCAGCATGTAATGAGGAAGGGCAAAGCTAGGAAATTCAGCATCAAAAAATGTACAATATTTTCCTGGAAACAACATAGTGGACTGGAAATTATTTCTAGTAAAACCTCTGTAAGCAAGTTAAATGGCCAAGCACAGATTCCACTTGATAAAATTTAGTTGAATCCAATTCCTTATTTAATGCAATATATTGCATTAATATTTAAAGCCAGTATAATTTGAAATAATAAACTGATAATAATGTGAGCAATTAGTTTGATTATTTTTTAAGCATAGCTCTGCTTTTTTCAATATTTATTGTTTCTCCTGAGGGAACCTTCCTGATTCTCACAGCTGAGGTGCCTTATTTGAGGTTTGTGCAGACCTGAAGCTTTTTTTTTTTTTCACTTTCTGCCGGTTTGCCCTCACCTTTGTCTTGCATAATACACAGTTTATCTCCAGATAGTAGGTAATCATTATTGTCTCTCTACATAAACTTTTTCATTTTGACTGCTTCTAAGTAGCTCTTTCTCACTTTTTTTTTCTTTTTTTTTTTCATTTGGATAATATGCTGCATCAGTGACCAGAGAGATTTTTCTGATCCTAGATGGAAAGTATCTGTATGTAAAAGTATTTTTCATTCCCACTCCCCCTTCTTCAGGACCTCAAATATCTACTTTCTCACACTGCATATTTTCTGTCTCTTTTGTGGTGATCTCCACATTCATTCTTCACCATGTAAATTCCAAGATTACAGCGTTAACTTTCACATGTTCTTCTGATGCATAATTTTCTTTATAGTATGGACATTATATTCCTTCAGGAACCACTTTGTGCCTTCTTTTTCTAAATAGCTTGGGTAAATACCCGCAATTTAATTACTGTCTTCCCATTTAAATTTGGTGCTTTTTTCACTTTCTGTCTGCACTGTGCCTTTTTTCATCAGCATTGTTCTTTGTTATACATTTTTACAATTCTGACTGAATAGTTTTTTGACTATTCAGAATATTTCCGAAATATTTTTGGGTTTTGTTTGCCTTCTCTGTAGAGTGCCTTGCTCCTTTGTCAGAGGTGTACTTAAACAGCAGGAGCCATCTGTGCACTTTCTTCTTCATTCCCATCCCTTTTTTCCCTATTTTGCTTTCACAGTCCATGGTGGAATCTATTTCTTCTATTGCCTCATATTCTTCAGTTCAGTCTTTGATTTTGTGTGTTTCATGTAGCTTTCCATTATTTTCTTTCTCAAGGTCTGTCTGTGCTGTTTCCTAATTCTGAAAGGGAGGGAAAGGAAAGAAGGAAATCTAATGAGATACATAAGCGCACAATAGTCTGCATGATCCTTAATGGTTACAATCCTCTTTCCTTTCCAAAACTTTAAAATCCTTAAGTCCCATCTAAATTAGACATAAGAGAGGAGAACCTTGCTGTTACATATCGTCAAACAAAGGCAATGACATCTTTGGGAAAGAAAAAAAACAAAAATTGCATTTCACAGTGCTTGTTCTTGTTTCTCAAACAGCCTCAAAAGGAGGGTGCTTCAGAAAGAATACAAAGCCTGCAAATATGTTCCACCTTTTTTTGCTCAGCAATTTAAACATTGTATGTCTCCTACAAAAGTTTTCATATACGAAATAGCTACCAACTGTTAATGCAGACTAGTTTCATTTGTTTCATTCTCTGTTTTAGGGGCAGCAGTGTGCATTTAAGACTGATACCTCCTTATCCAGTAACTCATGTGACTCATGAACTGGAGAAAATAGTCTAACTTCTAGAAATACTCATAAAAGCTTACACTTTAGCCTTGCAAGTTGTATTGATTTGCTGCTCTCCAAAATTTTCAAGTCTTTTAAGCAAGTTGTTAGGCTGAAAGTTGATATGGCTGACAGATTTTTGTAGTTCTTTTTTGCTGGAGTCAGAGGTCATTCAGATAAAATTAACAGCATCCTATATTCACTCTTGTGAATACATTTACATGTAGATTAATTATTTTCTGAGGAAAAAACCTAAATTCAAACTTCATTTTTTTTCTACGGGCAGCAAAAGATGCTTGGTGAAGAAGATGAGCAGCTTGGTAAAATACGAAAGTTCTTAAATACGTCTCCATTCACTTCGGCACACTCTTTTACTGAGTTTGTAGTCTTTGATGTCAGATGCACTAGAAAATTGGCTCTGAACACTTTTCCCTGAAGAAAAATGAGATGGTAATATTGCTTTGCGGCGGCTGTATCACTTATTTTAGCAAAAGGCCGAAGTATAAAATGATTTTACGTTGCACTGCTTAAATACAAAGAAACACAATCTTGTGCATAGCCTAGCAATATGCCGTGTTGTTGAAGATAAAGATCAAAAAAACAGGCTCTTTTGTCACATAGGCTGCATGGAAGAATGAGTTTGTGATGCATTCTGTACATTTGCATGTGTTTTGCTTGCTGTGGAAAGAAGAAATTATTTCCTTTGTCTTTGTAGACAGGGAATATTGCGCAATCTGCTTGGAAAAATTTTCTCCTGTGCTGTTTTAATACAGCTTTCCACTGATGTTTTTAGATCTCTGTAAAGGAGGAGCATAGATGAAATAATTGCAAGTGATGCCCTGCAGGCATAGCCTTGAGTGAATGTTATTTTCCACTCTTTGTGCAGTTGTTATGTGTGCTCTGGGATACAGAGAAAAAAGGGCCAAACCTTTAAGATTCGAGTTGTCTTCCTGCAGGCACTTGGACTTGATTATTTTGACTCATGCAACACAAGCAGAAAGAACTATGGGTTCCTTTTCTGTTTGGTGATAGAGGCAGTGAAAATCATAGCAGGACATGCATATCTTGAAACATTGGGCATGAAACAGGGGACACGAAGCGTGTGTCCCTATGTATTTATATGCATCAGGATAAAAATACCTTAAAATCAACGATACTCAGGGAAGTTCAGATTGACTGTGGTTTAAAAAATAAATGCCCTCCATTTAAAGGAACAGTTATCAATTAAGGGAAGCATTTTATGTTGTCTCATAAGTAGATAAATCAAAAACGTTCCACAAACTAAAAGGTCCTTTCTGATTTAGAAAATCCTAGTTTAGCCGTGTTTTAATGATCTGAATTAGCCATACAGATATGGTAAGTTGGCTATTAAACTTTTACCATAATGATGTTAACTTAATGATGAACTTACAGTTCATCACACTTGCTGGAGAACATTTTCCATATAACAAGATAAATTTTACTTTGTCAGGTGGAGTCGATGCCAGTAAGAGATTTTTTTTATTATTTTTTTGATGAATCAAGTGGGTCAGTGAAACCATGAATCAGCCAGTTTTCTTTGGGAGAGAGGAAAAACTTGCCTCAGCACCACTTCTTCCATATCTTCTGCAGAGCTATGTGCTGAAGTTAAAATTTCAGCAAGCCTTGGATGCACGTGTCCTTGTGCAAAAGTAATGTAGCTTTACTGGTAATAAAGGAGCATCTGGAAACTAAATCTGGAGAAAAAGTAAAATTAGAAGCAAGAAGATGCTACAGCTCACTGTCTTTCTTCTTTCCTCTACCCCGCTTTTCCCTTCTATCCCCAGGTCAGCTCCATTCAGAATCAGATGCAATCCAAGGGCGGCTATGGAGGTGGCATATCTGCAAATGTTCAAATGCAGCTCGTAGATACAAAGGCAGGATAACCTTGGGGATACCTTTCCTGTAAGTATTTTGTTCTGCTTTTTAGGCACTGTTAGAGCAGTATGAAAAACTATCATACTGCTTCATAATTCTCTCGCTATAAAAACCTGTCTGTTTGTGATGACCAATTGTAAAATCCATTTCTGTGTAAAAATTTAGATACTTTGTAAGAATGTAATTTTTCCCAGAATGGACAGCAGATTGTTCTGATTGTATCAGTCTGACCTTAAGCATGTTTTAACCAAAGGTGATATTGTAGGCCAATCTTCACAGGTGAAGCTCTAAAATAAATCTCATAAAAATTTTGTGAGGTGATTATGGTACTATTTTTGCAGTGGTTCCTAAGATTCATGGTGTTAAGTCAATGTATTACAGTTGGAAAATGGTCACTCAGAATGCTCAAAACTTGGTTTAATGCATGTTTTCTGTCTTCTAGGTTGATGTGAGTTCCTGCATCTTCTTTCCTGTGTCTCCCTTTTGCCTTGGTGACTGCTTTCTGTGCCCATGACAAGAGAAGTGATGGCTCATTGTTCACCCTTTGCGATTAGTCCAGTGAAAAATTGCTGTTCTGCTCTGATGATGCCATTTATCCAATTGGTCCAACTGTGCCTTTCAGTGGCATGCGCGCATTGGCCTCTGTCAGTATCATGGCTGTAGAGTTTAGGATTGGTTGTTCCTTTATAGTTGTTTTAAGGCAAATTAAAGCACCGACTTTAGCTTTCATCATTCCTCAGAAGTACTAATGTGCAAAATTCTGTTGCTTTTTAGTCCTTTAATCTTTTCTCAAGTAGTTTAGAAATGAATTGAGTTTCCACTAATGTCTTCAATCACCTAATGTTCACCCAATTTTTTGAAAGGTCTGAGACCTGCAAGCACAAATAATTATTTCATACAAAATCAACAGAGTAGATGACTGCATGCTTTGTGAAGTTGCTTTTTATGGTGGCCTGCTTGGTGCTAAAAGAAAAAAAAAATTGCTTACTGCAGATGTGAAGATTTTTGCTGTGGCACCAAGTCATGCCTGTTTCTGAAAAAGGACTTGTAACTTAGCTGCTTCAGAGTTATGTCTTTATTTTAGCTTTTATCCAATTGGTTTTAAAACAATAAAGAGAGAGCTTGCATTCATGAGGCATTTGTTGTAAATGTTCAATATATTTATTTTGAAAGAGCTGACCTTGAGACTGAAACCAGTGTAGTACCGTATCTAAGTGTTGTGGAATCGCTTTAGTCTATTTAAACAGAAGAGCAACATGTTTGGCTGCTTCTTTTTCTTTCTATAATTTTTCTTAATTTACACCTGTACAGTCATTTCCAGTAGCAGCATGTCAGACTGCCTGCAATATTGGCTGAAAAGTTTAGTAGACCTTTCTAAGTAGTTGGCATTTTCTCTGTACTAAATATTTAGGGGCCATGGAAGTTGCTAAGAGCGACATCCTAATCTGGCAGAACAGGTGCCAATGAAAACAACATACAGGGTGACTTTTTACTAAGTCAATAAAATGCCTTTTGCTCAGGTTCCACAGCATGTTTCTTTCACATGTTGTGAAACTGCATTTTAATATTGCACTGTTTTCAGATGATCTCTATAAATGGTCCCTTTTTTCTTGCTGGTGGTTTTAGAGAAGTCAATTATTTGAGGCCTGGTTACATTAAATTTTTATGTGGGAAAAAAACCCCAAACCATCCGAACAAATAAGGCATAACTGAACCTAATCAAATCCATTTTTATACGCAAATATGCATGTAGACTGTTGTCGTAAATGATTCTTTATTCTGTTTCTTTCCTTTTGCTGATTTCACATTGCAACAGCTGTCTGGTTGATTTAAATATGTATGAACCTACCTAATCTTCTCTCTGTGTTTGTAAACAGCACATAAAATACACCATGGAGGTAGTTTGCCTTTCCTAGGTTGTATTTCAGTGGTAGATGTCACTTATCTGGTTGAATAGTTCAAATTAGGTTGGTTAGAATTCAGTGATAAAGATACTGATTCCTGATGAGATGTTCAGTTGTCTGGGTGCATAAACACATGGCAGTGCAGTGACACATACATTTTTTTTAGGGGTTAGCATTTCCAATGCCACTTCAGCAATGACTCTTAAGTATACTACAAAACTCTTACAAAATTATTTGATCTTTGTTATTGGTAATAGCAGTTTAAATTTACTTGCCAAACCTATCTTGCACTTGCCAAAATGTTTTCAGCTCAATAGCCAGGAAAAAAATGGACATATTTTTATAACAGACATAGTTTTTTTGTACATTGTGTTCATTCTTGAATAAAGTCAGTTCAGTGTTGGCTTGTAGATATTAAAAGGAAAGTATTGACTTTGATTCAATAAATGTTTTCTTTCAGTTCGTGGCCTACCCTTTTTCCTTTCCATAAATTGTATTTGCCTTAGAAAAACACTTGCATCTTGCAGACAGATTTGTGGTGAAAAGAGTAACCTGTTAGTGTCAATAAATAATTTGCAGGCTTGCTATTTTTTTCATGTCACTTGACCCTTTTGTTGCCGAATGGATTAAACCATAATTTTACCAGTATTATTGTTGCATTTATTTAACATGTATGCCAGGGGAAGGGAGAGTGTCTTAAAAACACTTTGGAATTTTTTCCTTTTGACTGCAACTCATATGTGTGTTACTTTCCTGATTGTGCTGCAGACTACTATGGTGATCATAAAAAGACTTGTTACCATAATAGGCTTATCTGCATTAAAAGCACCTGCAAGGCATCATATTGCCTATTCTCTGTTTGGGTCAATTAATTTTTATATTTGACACTCTCAAAGTTTATTCCTTAAGCACTAACTTAATACTTTAAATTTCATGCCAAATTTTTCTAAATACTGATAATGAATTATTTAGCTCATGCCAAGTCCATTAAATTGCCAGTTGAGGAAAAAAGGCGGCTAGAGGGAAATGAGGTTCTAAAGGAAAATAAAGATGTAGATAAATCCAGGAGATACTAATCAACTAAAGGGTTTTTTTTTTTACAATGCTGAGGTTAAAGACACTTAAAGCTGTCTTCAAAGGTATATCCTGAAGACCAGATGTTCCACTATAAGTGCATATTCAGTGACTGACATTAAACGTTACTAAAAATTCTGTGCTGGTTCTGCCAGTGATTAGTAGGATTACTTTAAAGGCATGTCAGTGAAACTGATTTGGACGGGTCCCTGACCTCTACTTTCCCTGACAGTCCATGCTAGCCCTGACTGATTTGACAGCTAACTGTTGGATACTGACCTAGAGTAAATGTTGGGGTTGTATGACTGAATTGGTTAGTTTCAACCTGGGTCAGTTTCTTAATGCTTATTCAGAGTAAGCATGGGAGTGAGTGTCATGGTATGAGAGATAATCTGCGACAGGGAGCATTGATAGCTTAACCTGGCTATAGAAGAACATCAAGCTTTTTGTGAATTAAAAAAAAAGAAAAAACAACCCACCCAAAATAACAAAAACAAAAAACAACAGCAAACAAACAAGTAACAAAACAAAAATAGAACCAAAGCAAACATCCCGAACAAAACCACAAATAAAAAACAAAAAAAAACCAAACAGAACCAAAATGAAAACCAACTCAAAACAGAACATTCAACCTTTGCAGCTGTGAACAGATCTACTGGAAAGACTAATTCCAGATTTTGGAAGCTCTTTCAGTGAGCTCTTTGCTCACCAGCTTTGTCCAGATTATTCTGTTTGGTTTGGAGGCACAGAGCATGTTGAACATGTTGCCAAAAGAACAACCACATCATCACCAAGAGTCAGCCATCCTCATGCAGTATGATTAACTTCTGTTATCAGTGGTAATTCCATCTATCAGCACTGCATAAGAAACAACTTTACACCTTCACACATGCAAGAGAAATGAGAAGTTCAGATTTCAAACAAGTTTTCTATTAAGCCTGGAAAACTCAAAGTGCTCGTTGAGTTAGCAATAAATTGCTGAATACCAAACTTGCTTCCTTAAATATGATGCAGAATGGTATAACACCATTTATGAATAACTAAGTTGTCATGCAAAAGGTGCATTCATTCGTAGCTATTTAAGCATTTGTGTAAGCTTATAGTATTCATTGTCTAGAGACAAATTTATGGTTTGTTGGGGGTGTTTTTCAAGAAACTTGATGATGTGTTACTTGATATACAAGATAGCAACAGAGCCTATCAGCACAAAATAAGAGTGTTATCTTTGATTTATCAGTTCCTTCAAGTGAAGTAAACATCACTTTTGGACTTGGTTTGCTATATAAGACACTTCTGGTATGCCATGACAGGCATAAAGCAGGGCTGGAGGTCTGGTAGGTAACACTGAAATTAGCTTACTCTGATTTTCCAACAGGTCAGGAAGGTGTTGATATTTGTAAGGATCATAGTAACTTTTGTTAGTCCAGCAAGTGACTGAGGGTAGGAGCTGTTCTGGCATGGAAGAGTGACACCCACTATGGATACATTTCACATTTCCTCCAAGAGCCGTAAGGAAGCTTTATATAGATGTCAGCATTCCAGGAGTAGTAGTCTTCTGCCAGTGCTCTGTATGTCAGAGTTCTGGGCATATCCCTGTTGCCCAGGAATATGCTTTGTTTCACCCCTACTATGCCTTCAGTTCCAGGAAGGGGTTGTTGGCTTTCAGTTTTTTAAATCTCTCACTATTACATCAGTCTTTGTACATCCTAATTGATTTGAAATAATCTTCCAGGCAAAATCAATATATATCAAACTTGTGCCTTTCCTGGTGGGAAGCTCCACGTGAATGACTCCTGTTGATGGTGCAGTGGTGTGAGGAGCCTTCATGCACCACAGAGGAGCCTGGGTTTATCTTTTGCACCTGCTGTCTTTTTATTAAAACAAATCATGATGAGTGCATCTTTTGCACTCATCATGATCCCTCATCAGGGAGGTTGGCTGTCATTGTGCAAGGCCAGCTCTTAAAACATCACCTGAAGGAGGAAGATGAGTACTGCTTGAAATTGCTTTTTAAGTCATCAGCTTTCTTGAATTGTGGCAAATGTAGAGAAGTAGCTATTCTGAAACAGTTTTCCTTAGGAAATTTTTACACCATCAATAAAGCTTTCAAAGAACCACACACCTTGGAAAAGAGTACTGTTTCAAAGTGGTTGGTACTAATGGACATTTTGGCATTCCACAGATTTTTTCACTTGTCAAAATTCCACCTTCTGGAACAGTAAAAATCTTATGTATAGTATATGCCTGAAGCAGTAGAGTAATGCGTTGATATGGGGCATTGTGCAGCATTTTGTTTCATGTTTTTTATAATGGAGAAAAGTATTTCCAAAGGTGGAAATAAGGAATAAAAAATCACATTTTGGTAAGCAGTGTTGGCTTTGGAAGGATGGAGGACAGTGGGAAGGATAGATATAAATGATGGGTGAATGAAAAGAAAGAAAAATAAGTGAAGGAGAAGGGTAAACTTTGATAAATGACTAAGCACTGTATGTATTCCCCATGGCATTCTTTTCAAAAAGGAGCTATTGGCAGCAACTGCAAAAACCGGAGCCCAGTGCAGCAAGGTTGTTCATTTTTCACTGTTTTAGCTAGCAGGTTCTGAGACAATTACTCTTTCTGTAAGTTGCAATGTTGGTTTCCAGCTGGCATAATCAGGATCTGTCATAACGGGCAGTAGGAGCAGCCCAGGGCAGCAGGGCTGCATGGTGAACAGAGCTGGGAAATGAGTCTTGTTTTGACAATTTTCGAAGTCCATATTAAATGTAAACTATACTGTGAACATACATAGGATGGTGAATGGATGGCCATGCAGCTTCACATCTCTTTAAAACTTACTCAGAAGTCTGTTTCCAAACTCATTTACTGAACCTGGACAAAATCAAGATTATACTTGAACCTACTGCTATAGATTAAAGCCCCACTATTTATTTACTAGAACCACCCAATTCTATCTGCTTATATGTAAGTTTAATTGCAGATGCTGTTTTCCTCAGAGACTGCCAAAATGCACCCAGCCCAGTCCATGGAAGGGAATTAAATTGCCATGCCATGATTTGATTTAAGAGTTTCCTTGCTCATCCTCTGAATCACAACCAGAGCACTGGAAATACATGAGAGAAGGAAATACTGTGGCTAAAACATCAGCTTTGTAAAACCTTGAACCGTGAAGTTATTTGAAAATGACTGCTTACTAAAACAATTTTAAGTAGGATTTTCAGCCTCTTACAACACACTTGTACAGTCTCATAGAGAAAAACTAAAATTTTCTGACCTATGTAGATGCAATGGCCCATACTGTCTGCAATGTACATGCTGTAAGGAGACATAATTTCTTCTCTAAGAGTGCCCAGCAATTTCTAAGAGCACAAGGCACTTCTCAGCTGCTGTGTGAGAGTCCTTCTTTATGGAGCAGCACTTAAAACATCCATTCCACAACAGTGTGGAGGCCAGAGCAGCACTGATAGGACGGACATGGTATCCCAAGCCAAAGTGCCAAAGCCATTTGGCTCAAGGGGTGGCAGATGTTTTTGTCAATGCTTACAGCAGGTAAAGCCTGATGCAAGTGCTGTGCCCCCAGCTGAGTGGGCCTGCAGGCTTGGCCAACGTGCCACAGCAGCAGCTGCCCTACTCGAGGGGCAGCTGAGGCAGCCCCAGACTTCCCCAGCCTCCCCACACACAGTGAGGCATTTACATCACATTCCTGGGCTGCACTGCTGTCTTCCCAAGTGCAAATTTGCACAGTACTGCACTAAGAAAATCCTTTTCAAATCACATTTCCTAAGAAAGAGCACTTGGTTACCCCTGTGTAACGAAAGTCAGCTGCTCCTCCTCTCTGCCCCCATATAGCAGGGCTATGCCAGCAGAGTCAGCTAATGGAAGGGCAACTGGAGCTGGCTGTTATCAATACAATAATCAGAGCTGTCACTGCTTGGAAAACTGTGATCAAGTATGTGCAGCTGCTCATTTGAATAGCTTTCTCACTGAGAAAAGCTGTCCACACCCATGATGTAAAGTCCTCCGGGGAACAGACATGCCTTCTAAATTTAAGCTCTTTAAGTAAGAAATTTCCACAATCCTGTCCAACAAACCATGCCACAGGGCTCATAATCTTCTACGGCCCTGCTCCATTATTTACAATATTGATGGTCACATTACAATATGTTTTAAAAGTTTTAATAAATATTTAGGTAATTAGAAAGTGGGCACTAACCTCTCTGGATGAGCAGTTGCTTTAGATTCCCTGTTCTCTCATGGTAAAGCCAGTTTCACAGCACACTGGATGATTTCCTGCTTGAGAAATCTACAGTCCAATCCTCTGACCATGAATGAACCTGCAAATGAGAATGGCTTTTTCTATTCAGGCCAAGAGAATCTGGAATCAGAGGACCACAAAAAGTTTAGAGGATTTTGCATAACTAAGAATATTTTTCCATGGTTCAGGATTTCAATTCTTTGCTTTTTCCCCCGCACAATCTTTTGCCCAAATGTCAGGTACACCACAACATCTGCATTTTTATCCCTTCACTGTGTACTGCTTAAGGTTTTGGGGCTCCTGAGAACTATTTCTAAAGACTCGGTGTGCTACTGCTGTTTCTTATTTCACACCTGAGGACTGTCTTAATTCTCTCACCATAAAAGGCATCATAACTGTATCTCAGTGGATTTTCAGGAATATGCATCTGGAGCTAATGAATTTAAGTGAGACTTGAAATAGCAAACATAGAAACGCTGCCCCTAAATATTTACAATGCTCCTAAAGCAGTAGCATCAGCAGTGTTTTGAAATTTGTTTGGGGATTAAAACCCTCTAAAAGGTAGATTTTGCCACATTCTGCTTTTGTAGCAGCATCAAATGACTGGCACCCCATGCCTTACCCTGACTTCATCAGTAATACTTACTTCAGAGCTTCCTAGTGAGATGGACAAGCACACAGGATATAATAGATACTTTGAAAAAGAAAAACCATTTATTTTCTTTAAAATAATTATATAAAATCAGCCATTTTTTCCATAAACTAACTGTCTTGTCCCTTGCCTGTGTTCTGTAGTCAGAAAGATAAGACTGCTGCAGAAGCAGCAGGGTAACAAGAGAGTTCTCTGCCACTTCATGCAATTACCATGACATAAAAAAAAGTAGATCCTCTGAGAAAAATAAAATGGGTCACAGCATTCTTGTCAAAAAGCCTCATTTGTTTTAATAAAAAGATTTATTTGAACAAGGACTGCAGGAACTAAGCCAGGATAGGACAACTTGTCTCACCAGAGGTCACTGCAACTTACTTCTACTTTGTTCATTTACGTCAGTAGGAACACTTAGAATCATCTGGTTAAAAAAGAAATAAACTTCCATTTCTAATACAGCTTCAGATGCATCTTTCAGTGACATCTATCTCAATTATTCATTTATTGGGACATAGGAACAAGATCTGTCCTCTGCCAAGGTTCTGCAGATACAATCCTGTTACTGACAACTTGAGGCAATGGAAGAAACACCAAAACACAGAGGGTAAGTCTCAGCAACTTACACAGGTAGATGGGATAGTTCTTTTTCTCAGGTTCCTATAAACAATCCCTCCAGGGAGAGAGGGAAGAGGAGCAGAAGGGTGGCTGTCACAGTCATGACTGCTGCAACGGAGAGCTCTGTCCACAAGGGCTGCTCATCTGGCATTTTGGTGAAACTGTCACAATAGCTCCATGTAAGACTCAGAGCTCTCTGGCTGTGCAACTTGGCATGGTTTTGACAAATATTTCTGACTCTATGCTTGGATATGATATGATCATCAGAGAAGTTGTTTACAACACTAAGGCACCTCTTAGTCAGCCCCAATGACACAACATTGTCACTGTGATACCATCTTCAGCTCTGATCTCTGAGAACAGAGGTGTGAGAAACATACCACCTGTTCTCCTTACAGGGAGAGTGATTAATTGAGGAATGCTTTTGTGAACATGGCACCATGTACTTCTCAGAGCTAAATGCTTCAATATTGATTTTGATTGTTTGAGATTCCTTAATCAGCAAGTGAGCTTGATGTTTGCATTCATGTGTTATGGGAAGCAACAGAAAAATCCCAGCCTGCCTGGAGGTGAAAGTGCACTAAAAGGTGTGTTGCAGAATCAGCAGTTCTCTAAAAAGCCAGACCCACAGTGAAGCTGTCCAGCTGCTTTGAGGCTGAGTACAGGTCTCCAAAGCCCACAAATACAAGCCAGCCCTGGCAGCAGTTTTTGAGAGTGAGAAAAGGAAAATACAGCAGGTATTTCTACTGTACTTCAGGTTCCACTTTCTTTGCTCAGGTAAAACTGCCTAGATAGAAGGAAATGGTACAAGTCTTTGGAGTAGTCCCAGTCCTGGTCCCTGAAGGAAGAAACCCTTTTGGGACAGCAACCTGGTCCTTCTGCACTGACAAATGGCAACCTGACACAACTGTCAGCATCAGGACAAAAGGAAGATGACAGGCTAAGTGACATTAATTTCTTTAATCCCACAGAAAACTGGAAACTGACCTTGAACTGCAGCATCTGCCTTCAGGAGAAGCAGTGATGGGTTTGATGCAGAAGTGAAAGACATAGTGATACCTGCTGATGAACTGAAATATTTTGTCTGTTGCAGGAGTCTTTTCCAACACTGATTTCCCCATCAGGTTTTCTCACCCTGATATATAGTCTGAGGAATCATAATGCTGAAGAACAGTTATACTGTCCAGCTCCATTCCCTCTGCTCTTGACCCTTGTGTCACTTTGCCATTTATGGTGGGTTAACCCTGTCTGGACACCAGGTGCCCACCAAAGCTGCTCTATCCCACCCCCCTCAGCTGGACAGTGGAAAGAAAATGTAACAAAAAGCTCATGGACCAAGAGAGGGTTAAGGAAGGATCATCAGCAATTACCATCACTGGTAGAACAGGCTCAGGTTGGGGAATTCAGTTTAATTTAGCTAAGTCTCTTTCCCAGGCTTAGCTTCACTTCCAAATTCTCCTCCCTTGCAGTGGCATAGGGGGCCAGAGAATGGGGTTAGTTAATCACATGTCTGCTGCTCCCTCCTCCTCAGCAAGATGAATTCTTGCTGAAGTGTGTGGTCCCTCCCACAAGAGACAGTCCTCCATGAACTTCTCCAACATGGGTCCTTCTAAAAGGCTGCAGCTCTTCACAAACTGCTGCTGCTTGGATCCCTTCCAGAGGGTGCAGTGCTTCAGGAGCAAACTGCTTCAGCGTGGTCCCCCATGGCACCACAGGTCCTGACAAGACCCTGCCTCTGCATGGGCTTTCCACAGGGTTACAGTATTCTTTGGGCTGATCCACCTGCTCCGGCATGGAGTCTTCCACAAGCTGCAGATGGATACCTGCTCCTCTGTGGACATCCTCAGGGGGACAACGTGCAGTAGAACAGCCTGCCTTATCAGGGAGTCTTTGCCAGGGGCAGTCGGGACAGCAGAATCTCTGCTCTGGTGCCTGCAAAGCTTCATTCCCCTCCTCTTCACTGACCTTGCTCTCCACATAGTTCTTTCACTCACATATTTTCATTCCTCTCTCCCAGCTGCTGTTGCACAGTGGGGTTTTTTACTCTTTCCTAATTATGCCATCACAGAATTGCTACCAGTGCTCCTGATGGACTCAGCTTTGGCCAGCAGTGAGTGCATCTGAGAGCCTGTTGGGAGCAGCTTCTGGCATCACCTCACAGAAGCCATCCCTGCAGTCCTCCCTTCTATCAAAACCTTGCTGCATAAACCAAACAGCCCAATTACACCCCTGGTATTAAGCTCTCCTGAGAGCTTATTTGAAAAAATATGGTAGACAGACCTTATCCTCTTTTAGACAAGGTGAACTGGTGAGTGCTAACCTTCATTTTCTTCAAAACACTGCATGGAACAGGTGGTGTAAGATGTCTGCTACTAAAATTCCTATTAACAGGTGACCTACCTCTGAGAATATAATGGTGATTTTAACTGGTGCAGAACCTCAAGGGTTCAGAGGCCCTCTGGCATACTGCAAGTGGTGGTGGGAGTTGCCATATAAGTCTCTGTAGTGTGCTGCTGCCCTTGGTCCTCTGCATGTCTGGATGAAGGCATCACAAACAGGTGAGAAGCACACTGATGTGGCTGGTATATAGGTTTCTCGTTACAAGACAATAATAGAATCATGTGAATCAAGACCCGATATGCTTTGCCCCCTCCTTGACTTTGCTTTCTTGCCATTGCAGAACACTCTGCATCTTCACGGAGACTTGTCTCACACAGGGCAACCCCATTATCACGGAGCTGTCTGTCTTACAGTGGTCTAAAGGCCTTAAAGGCATGTAAATTAAGAAAAACCCCAGTGTGACATTGGTTGTGCACTAGATCCCAAACACTTGATAAACTTTTGCTACAAATCAGTTTACAGTGTGTGGTTCAGTTGAGCTGAGACCGGGCCGGATTCCCGCCGTGCGCCCTGTGAGCCCCCTTCCTCTGGGCTGTGCCCTCCGGCAGCACAGGCGGAGTTTAGCGCCCAAAATGATTCGCTCTGTGATGACGCTCCCGGAACCCTGAGCTCAAAGGAGAGGCAAAAAAGGCAGCAAAGCACAAGTTCCCTTCTAAAGGGTGAAACAGAGTTGCTTGTTTGACGCAGTGCCGTTTGTGCCATATTAACTGTCTGCTCTAATCTTTTGCTTCAGCTAAAGCTGAAAATCCTCACTGCCATGGCTTTCTGCTGGCAGCCCTACCTCCTGTTGCACTGTGTCTCCTCACTCCTAGATATGAGCCTTGGTCTCAGGCATTTTAGCACCACGTCCGCCCAGAGACCACCCATTTCGTACCAGACACACTGAAAAGAAATATTTTGCTGCCCTAAGATATTTACCACCTCAGAAATACAAAAGCTTCTCTGCATGTCCCTTAAGACTGTCCCAAATGTCTGAGGACCGAACCAAAGAAATAACTAGAGACAGTGTTTCTTTTCTCCCTCCCCCACAGCAAGAGACTAACAAATTCTAATAAATATGTGCACGAACAAGAAAAAAGTTACACATTTTCTGCTACATTTGTCTCTCAGAAATAAGCCCCAGTTAGCACAAAAATATGGATGAGGCAGAAGAAAATGCATTATTCAAACTATGATAATATCATTTTCCAGCAAGTCTGGCTGAATTCTTGATCTCTTGTGTCCTCTTAGACCTGGCAAGCACTGTTGAAACCATTGTTGGTTTTTGATATCTTTCCTCTCTATTGCTTCCCTATAAATAAGTTCAAAGAGCTGTTTGTGCAACCGCCTTTATTCTATCTAGGTGGAATAAAGGCAATTCTGAACTAGCTAGGAAATAGACTTTTTGAAACATGTTGTACAAGAGGAGTGTACACAGGCCTAAACAGTACATGCATGAGCATGCCTGGTTCTTAGGTCATGCTACAGCCTGGTATTGGTTTTCAAAGCTGCATTGGCTCTAAGCTGCTTGTTAGAGGGGTTACATGAGATGTGATTAAGTAGTAAGAGTGCATGCCTAGCCTTCTAGCCTCATCTCAGGTCTTCCTGCAGTGCTCTGTTCTCACATCCCACTCAATCTTTCCTGTCCTAAAGCTGATCCTAGCAGTGTAGGATATGCAAGACCAAGATGCATGAACAGCTCAAAGCATAAGGACTGAGCCCCACAGAGAGCACATCACATCTGCAATAATCCCAAGGGCCTCATGCTGCTCTGATACTGCCATTTCCCTTGGGAAGGCTCCAGTCTCTCTCCACCAGGGAATGGCAGAGTGAATGTTTCCCACTCTGGTCCTCTGCATTTGCCTTGCTTTGAAATGCTGCTCCATGAGGACAAACTGGTTTCTAGCACCACATGTAGAAGTTCCCTACCAACACCAGGAAGAGGAAGGTCCCCATCCCTCAGCCCTAGGAATATATGCTTTGTGCAACAGCAAAGCTCATACATGTGCTTCTCCAAATTGTCACTTAGGATAAGAAAACATGAAGACACATGAAGTATTTTGAGAGCAGACATGAAAGCTGCCTAGGCAACCTACAGGGCATTGTTGCAATTCTTGATGAAGCCATTTACGTTGAAGGTGTTACTCTGCTCAGCTACAGATGGAATAGCTGCTCTGTGCTACATGCAGTTCTGCTATCTTGTTTGTTTCCTGCACACTGAAAATGGTGGCAGTGTGACTACTGGGTGCACTGCTCCATCAATCTACGTATTGCCCGATTTTCCCCTCCCTTTACTCCATGTGTCGGCACACCTTGGATTGTTAGAAGGTGTCAGGTACATTTATCACACAGATAAGGCCCGTGCTACCAGGAGGAAAGGAAAAAAGTTAGCTCTCTGTAAAATAATAACCAGAGCAAGATACGCTGCAAATACAGGGCATGAAAATTGTCACATATGCATTTCATTTACCTATAAAACCCATTTTCTTGTGCCAGTCTGTAGCATGAAAGTCTTCAAGATATCTGTGCATCAACTGGTTTCTCCTCCAACTTGTTCCCACACTCCTCATAGACTGATAAAAAAAGTTCTGTCTTCTCAAGCTGCACTGAACAAAATGTGACTGAGGAGGCTTGAACAAAAGCACCAGAACAGGAGTGTTTTTAAAGCTCTGCTGTAGTCTGAATGGGAGCTCTGAGTTTGGGTCAGCAGTATCAGAAGGAGCCACTTTCTCAAGTCTCCTCTCCTCTCAGGTCTGACCCTGAGGCCAAAGTTCTGTCTAGTCTGCTACTGTTGTCACCTTATGCTTTTTATGCCTTGTCTCCATGCTGTGACAGTTCCTTTACTTTTTCATCCACATTCTGTTCATGGTGATTTTCTGTTTGTTCTCTTTGCCCCATTTTATTCTGATGTTGTTGTAGAACATTATGGTGTGTGTCCCTTTTTCCAGTTCCTCTCTGCATGACCGCAGAAGGACAGTGCAAAGCACAACTCTATTTTCTCAACCTTTGACATAGAAAAAAATGAGAGGGGAAAAAAAAAAAGCAGGGGAAGATTAATGAATGAGCATATGAACATCACATCTGGAACTACAATAATAGGAACACTGGTACACTGTCCCATAAGTGTGATAAGCTACCAGCAACCACCCTAGGTTTTGATAATTAGATTCTCTAGAAAAGTTATCCCACAACTCTTGCTCATATAATTTAGGTTTTTCATAGCAATGAAGCATTTGGCAAAAGCTGCTATGAGAAACATTTCAGCAACTAGAACACTTCGATCTCTGGTGAAACATGTCCTCACCTCTGACACTAGAGTTATTTCCACAGATCATTATCTCCTTAGAGTAAGCTTCTCTTGGGTTCCATCTACTGTGAGGGAACTTCGTCAGGCTGGCAGGTCTCAGGAAGTGGTGCATATTGGGGTGGAATTTAAAAGTGCCTTGATTACCCCATTCTCAATCTATGAGTTTCTTGAGTACTTAAGAAGTGGGTATACACTTGAGGAAAGATGCAAGGAAGTTTTAATGTTAGGAGTTCCCAAGTCCATGACAGAGCACAAAGACTGACAAAGCAATAGCACTGTAGATAATGCTTTTGCCCTTGTACTTCAAGCATTCTGTGCAGAATATGGTGATTTCCTTAATGCCTGCTGGCCTCTTCTGCAGGCAGTTGTGAAGGGAATGTGCCTGGTAGAAAACAACCTCCTAAGTATGCAGTCAACTATTTTCCTGTATTTTCTTTTTGTTGTTTTGATTCTTTTGGTAGGATTTTTACTAGGGATGAGGAAACAGCACTCCAGCAGTATATCTCATAAGAACAAATAAATGAGGCACAGTATAGTGAGATCACAGGACAGCTGTGAACTCAGCTGTGAGGATGAGGGTTATGTGGAGCCTGATGCCAGCTAAGAGAAAACAGGGACTCAGTGCAGCCTGCAGCTAGTAATAACAGAAGTTTCCAACATTCACAATAAAAACATATATATGAGGACTCAAAAAAAGGAAGTAACAATGGGCAAATGCCATCAGAGATAGTTAGGCTTCTCTAATTTTTCTGTCATTCATATATGGGTGAACTGTTTTAAAATAGTTTTGTCATTATGAGCCAGGATTGAACAGCTTGGTGAAAAATTGGCCAATAGCTGATGAGACATACAAGGCACCACATGCCTATATTTGGTATTCCTCCATTTGGGCTCTCTGTCTTTAAGAAGATGTTTTCCCTCTGTATTTAAGCTGTAGATCAAAATGTTCTATGTACAATAAGCAAGCAATTACCAAAAGGAACTTGACTGCTGCAGTTTTGGAAAACATGCTGAAGCACCCATTCATTTCTTTTCCACGACTCATATCAGTAAATGCAGTGAGAAAGAAATGTATGTGATCCACGTACCCTCTGAGTGTCAGTGCTCCCATAAACAGTGAATCCTAATTACAGACACTTCTGAAAGCGTTGCACACCCTTTGTGATTGTTTTTGCAAGAATATGCTGACAGAAAAGTCTAATTATGCCAAAAGAGGAGCCAGAGGGTCAGAAAAATAAGTGCCTCCCAAAAATGTGAAAAGTGTAGTTTTGTTTTGGTTTGCTTTTTCCTTTCCTTAGTAGCTATTGGGGTTTTTTACACTTTCAGTACCAGGCTACATTTTTAACAAATATCTATAAAGATAGTGATCAATCTTGCCAAATTAAGTAAATCACTACCATGTGCAAGCATGAATTCTGTAATGTTAGCTTTAAATTACGTGGCTTTAACAGCAGATTGAGAAGGGACATTTATTTTGAAGTGAAACTTGGAGACTGTTTCTTGTTGACATTTTTGGGGACTGTGGAGGAAGAAGTGTAGGACAAAGATTGAGAGGAACTGAGCCAGGTCAGGTCATTCTGACCTTTTCTATATTTTTCCACTCTTCCTTCCACTTAGAAGCAAACCCAAAATACAAGAGCATAGTGTCCCTAGCTAATAATGGGGTTGGTACATTCTAAAGTCTCTGCTATAAATCTTTCTTAACTGCTCAAGCCAACTAAACTTTCAAACAATGTCAGAAGAGTAGCCTTCCATCCTGACTTACAAGCATGAATAGTGCATGCATTCCCTCAAAAACAGGCAGTGACCAATGGGACAGAGAAGTATATTAGCAGCAATCTTCAGACTACATCTGCAATGTCATGCTTGTTAAATAACTAATATACTTTAAATGGCTCTAGGATATATACAAATTCCCCCTGGGTTTTTTTTTTTTTTTTTTTTCCCCTGGTATTAGAATTATGCCTAGAAGCTCCAGCTTTGCCTAGCCTATTTTCAATAGGCTCTGAATAGTCAGTATAGTCACTGTAAGATCTTCATGGAAACCTGAACCAATAAAACATGAGATAAGACATCCTTTTTGGGAGTCAGGTCAAAAATACAAAGAATCTCCCTTTTTCACCCCCTAAAAATGTAGTGTCTTCAGCTTGTGGCATAATTTCCTGTGAAGGAGGTAACAGGCCAAACTGGGAAGTATTTCTGCAAAAATAATTTGCTTTCACCAGACCCAAAAACATGTCAGAAATAAAGGCTTTGTGCTCCCTTTCCATTCTATTGCAGAATATAACTGATGTCCACACTGAATAATAATCGCTGGATGAATAACAGCACCATAGCTTTTTCTCTAGGTGATGGATTAATGCCAGTCCAAGCTTCAAACTGGCATTAATCTAGTTTTCTTTTTTTCCATAAGCCAACTTAGAAGTAATGAAAGAAATACAAGCCAGATGGCTTAGTACATTGTAGGTGGCACCTGATGTAATTAAATGCTACTTTAAAGGAAACCACAATGATTTCTCTATCATTCCTCCTAAAAATAGCACTTGGGAATCCTTCCTAATGAAAAAATATTCCTTGGAAGAAAGCTACTAAAAAAGTAGGAGTTAGATGAGGGAATATCTATTCCAATGTCTGAAAAGATCAGATCTCCCTTCTTCAGAAGAGTATTATCTGCTCATATCTGGTAGATCTGATGTACATTCCACTCATAATTTCCTTATGTTTTATTTCCTTATTTTACTACACAATGGTGTTAGAATAACCTCACAGCAAACAAGCCAAATCTACTTTTCCTTCTTCCTTTTTCCCCTTACGACATCAAGAGATCCAGTGTGTCACGTTTCTCTTGTTCAGAGGCACCAAAGAATTTCTGCCCTTCCCAGCCCCTTTGCTAAAGAAAAAAGTGATTTTTGCTTAGCTCAGGCAGAGCTGTCCATGCACAAATGGTATCAGTAAGGTGTTTCTTCTAGAAGGAGACTAAAACTGACATTTCAGGAGCCCAAGTCCTAAGGCTGAAGAAAGGCCCAACAAAGAGTCATATGTAGCTTTTACTCAAATAATGGAGTATATGTACAGAAAGGCAGAAAAATATTCATTTAGTAAAGGTTTTGTTTGTTTAGTACCTTAAGTCAGTTGTTCTGCTGACTGGCAAGTTTTTCACGGGCTGAAGCGTGTGTGCCTTATGCTGGACCTCTCAGTCAGCAAAAAATGCTACTGCAAACAAGAGATCTAATGATTCCCATGTATGCAAAGAGATATTTTCCATGAGTGTAAAAAATGCTAGATGAAAGCACACTGAGTAGGTTGCTGAAACACAAGCTTCTCCATATTTTCAAGTACATGTCTGACAATACACAAATGCATGCAGAAATCTACTAATTTCAGATTTGTCAGGAAAATCTTTAGCAACTTATCAAGGGAGAAAAAGTCATGAATGTCATCATAATTTGCTCCAAAGCAGTATATTAGGTAATTCACAAGTGTTGCTTATTCAGTATAGCAGTTTTCTTTCAAATCTATAAGATTAGAAAGGGAAAAGCAAAAACAAACAAAGACACTAAATGAAACCAAAACAAAAAACTCCAAACCAAACAATTTTTTCTTTAATTTTATTAGACAAAATTCAGAAGGTATTGAAAAATGTGGATTTTATGACATCAAGAAAACTGTTATGAATCTGGAGATATATTAAACCATAAGATTTGTTGCATTATTAGCAGGAATTGATCTGTGGCATTTAATGAAGAAAGAAAATGTGAGGAATGAGCTCTCTGAGGGTCTGGTTCCTATGTTGCAGTAAAATATTTAAAAGGATACAAATCAGAGAATCCAAGCAATAAGGGAGTTGTCTATCTTGATGGACAAAGATATCAATATTCTGGGCTAAGATCATGCACACTGGTGATGGACTAATGACACTGTCCCACCAAAATGTCCTTTCTTACTGTGAATTCCCAACAGAACTGTTAAAAATTGAGCACTAAATTTTAGCATGGAAGATTAAAATGGGGAAATTAAATATGTTTCCCCCAATAGCCATTCACTCTTGTTACCCATATTTATTGTCTTCCAAGAAATGAGATATGATTTTTGACAATGATTTTTTTAATTGCTCTGAGCAGAAGTTTCTGATAGAGAAAGCAGAAGACCCTTAAATCTGTTTTCCATTTTGCTGATGAAATATGACACATCTAAGAACTAGCAGAAACTGATGATTTAATGATTTAGGAGGGGACAGGAAACAGGTTTACTCCCAAACAGCCCAAAGCTACAGAGCAAGTTCAGCAGGTAGCAAGAATTATCTCTTCTATGTAGAGTTATTGAAAAATAAGGTATGTAACAGCATGGAACATTCACTGGAAACATTTTCCCATGTGGCTATTGCTCTGAAGCAGAGAAACAGACAGAAAATTGGGTAAGGCTTTAAAGGAAGCATAAATGCCTATTTTAAAAGCATCCAGCCTAAGGAATCTGTTTGTCTTTGGATGATGCACAGGGGTTTTATCCTCCTTTGCACTTCTTCATTAAAGTATCTGGCCTAGCATGAGGCAGGAAGCTTGGAAACAAACAGGGGAACTTGGCATCTCAACATGAATATATTTAGTTCCCCAACAATTTATGGTATCTGCCTCATGGTGTTAAACACAACGAAAGTTGTCTATATAATATTGTCTATAAAATAATCCATACAGAATGAGGAAGATAAATTTAAAGAAAAAGGCTTAAACTATATTTTCAATTTTGAAAAAGAACATCCTGGAATCTTGTAACAGAAATTAAAATATAATTATTTAATGAAAGAGATAAGAAATTTTGAAGGCATTACTGTGTTCTGTGGTGTACAGTAAAAGCACAAAATGGGGACTGGGTGTTAGACACACTAGCCTATTTTTGCCTGAAGCTACCATCAAGGGGCTGCCTGGACCATCATTATATATGCCTTTCCAAAAGCATACACATTTCAAACATTCCAATAGAGATGGAGACACTAACAGGGCAACAGGAAGGCTCTTGCCAAGCAACAGCTGGAAAAGATATGCCAGAAACAATGAATAATGCTGGGAGAGCTACAGGAGCAGCAAATCACTGTTCAGAAGCAGCCTCTTGGTTTGCATGGGAAAACAGTAGGAGCAGCAGGAGGAAAGCAACAGAATGAGATGTCTGCCCAAGCAAACCCCTTTACTTTCAGTTCTTTTTTTGATACAGATCACTCTCATCTCTGCTACTCAAATACCCTGTCCTAAATCATTCTGAGAACTGCCGTTTGTTGACCTCAGGCACCTGAGTGATAAAAGCTACAAAATGGATTGTTACACTGTTTAGAATTATACAATCACAACCCCCAGGGGTTTTTGCATTAGAGGTTTCCTGTTGGCAGTAAATCTCAAAATTTATAAGAGAGAGTGCTCTGCTGACACAGGAATTGAAAAAATTGGGGACACTTCTCTAAGGCCTTTGACTTACTGACCTCAACATACTTGTGTCTTACAAATACAAACCTGTGAGACATTATTATAGTTTTCCTCGATTGTCAAACCAGTCACAAATTTCCAATTAACCTGCTAACCTAGCACTTGCAGATAGGTTTGACATGCTGATCAGATAGAGGCTTTGTCCAAGACAGCAAAGACTTATCTTGTGGGACCACATACAGTGTTAGTGCTAACACTCCATTCATTCCTTGCAGAGATAAATCAAAACTCTGGGCAGCACTGTGGGTTAGGAGAGTCTATTATCCTGCTAGTGTATCTTAAACTGCACATCCTGGTTAGTTTTTGTAGTACTTCCACATGACAAAATTGTTTCCTGCCAACAAATGTGGAGTAAGCACTATTCCATCCTAAATATTTAGCCACCAACAAAAGACAATATACTGACTTAGCCTGACAATGGTTTGCTCAGCAGGTGTAAAATCCTCCTCTTCCCCTGACTCATCTGTAACTCATTTTTTCATAATTTGATGGTTAGCTGTTTCTGGGTGATGCAGAAATGAGATTTTTTTTTTCTCATGAGTATTTGCATAGAATGTGGCACCTACATCACCTATACAGTGTGAAGCAGCAATTAAAAAGGCCAATATGTCTAGCTGACATGTAGCAAAGTCAGGAATTGCTTGTGTTTATTCTCAATTATATAGAAGCACAACGTAGTATGCCGTGCTATGCAGACCAGATAACAAGTCCCAGGAAGTGGGCATCTCTGTGTAAAAGCACCTCAGCTTTGACATGACAGACAAACTTCCCAGATACACAGATTATAGGAATCTGGCAGAGGACCCTATAGCAAAGCTTTTTGTGTATTGACCAGGGCTCCAGGTCTCAGGAGTAAAGTCAACTTGCTTAAGAAAATTAAAAGTCATTCCACCATTACAGGTGGAATATATATTACAGAACTTCAGACACTTCTAAGAATTAAGTTGCTTTTTTTTTTTTAATTTGCATACAGTTATATGATTTTTTCAGTGTGCTTTTGGTTTCTTCATCTACCTCTTTAGGCCAGTGCTGATTTATGTACTGATGATGAGGAGTTTAACATTGAAATCCTAAAGATGGTGCTCAAACACACAGTTTCTGAGTTCAATATTCTAGTTTAACGCTTAGAAGTCACTTGTGAGTGGGGCAAGGTATTCTGCAGAATATCTGACTAGTGACACAAAATTGCTGTAGACTTCTGGGACAGTTTATCCTTGAGACAAATTATGGAGTTCACATGCTGTCTAGACAGACATTATTAAAGTGTATTTGCTGTAGGCTCAGCTGCAGGCACAGAAACACCTCCTGTTTCCCACAATCAACACTGTCCCCTGCCCTGCTGCTGGCTATGGTGACAGAGACACTTCCTGGCCAGCAGTTTCTGCCTCTGCGTTCCCTGACATCTTCCCCCTGTCGATCTCCCTCAGTTTTGATGGTTGTGAAGTTTGTGAGACTGCTTCTAAAGCCACAATTAATAAAACCAATGAACTGACTAAGGTTAGCATTAACACTTAAATAAAAAACCCAGTAGCTTTGCTTTGGGGTCAGGTATCCACGGACTCATCACTTCTACAGTGAAGATGGCATATTCTTTACAGTCCTACCACTGCTTCCAGCCTGACATGTATAAACTGCTGTGGCCTTAGCTTAGATTATGAGCTGAGGAGAATAGGGAGAAGATATATATGTTTACACTGCATGCTCCTGCAGTGCTGAGATCAATAGTCCTTGGGGATGGCTTAAGGGAGGAAGAGAAATCAGCCACTGGGGTTGAAGTTCCTTGTGATGATGAGTCAGCATTCTTGAGCTTCAAGTAGCAGTGTGCATCTGGTTCAAGTTCTTACATGTTTATTTTTCCTTTTCAGAACTAGTAGTATTAAAATGAAATTTCAAATTCTGGAGTGCAGTTTAGTGGCAAGGGCTTGCCTAGAAGGCCAAGGAGACTTGCTCAGTAAATTGAGTAGGAGTCTGTGGTTGGTTGTTTTTGCAAATATTTTATTTCCTATCACTTCAGAATAATTTCGTCTTGGCACTGTGTAGCTTTTGCCAGACTTTTCCATCCCTTTAGAACATGAGATCAAATGTTTCCTAAGCCGCTCAGCTGTGGGTCTATTCCAGTTTCAATACAGGTAATAACAATCAAGTAATTATGCTTCCTCACTCTCATGATTAATCAGCAATCTTTTTTTTCTCATGATTACCTTTACATTACAGACTTCAGTCACTTATACATTTCTCAGGTATCTGAAGTTCCTATTACTGTCCACCATAGGAAGGTCAGCAGAATTCCCTTTTGGAGATACATTACATTGTGTCTTGTTTCTAAAGGAGATGAACACTTGCGAGAGAAAAAAGAGAATGGAAAAACCCCACCTTTTTTTCCCCCCACCTTGTTACAACAAAACATTCCATTAAGCACCAGAAGAGTATTCATTAAGTAATAGATATCCCTTTCTATAAATCCTGATGCTTTTAATATATTAAACCATAATTTCTTTATTTTTTGTGAAGATCTGTTATCTATTTTTTGCACACGTAAGATACATAAAGAAGGAAAAGAAATCCCAAATACTATATCACATTTCTGTCAATAACTTAGAAATTTGAATAACTTACAAAAACAGGTGTAATTTTTATAGAAAGTCAAGTGACACTACGAATGTATTTAAAGCTCCAGGTATTACCCTTAGGAGTGCAACTTAAAAACAAACATTTCCAAATGCATACTAAGTAATAACATCAGTTAATAATTTTCTGCAGTCATATAACTGAAAACGAAGGGATTTACTAACTCATTCTGGTATATTTATGACATCAAGCTGGTTTTACTTCTATAAAACTCAATCTGCTTTGACAATGTCTCCAGATTTCCCTCTGCTGGGATAATGGGATCATTGCTCACCAGAAATAAACCACTGCAATCTGTTTGTGATACTTTTGTAGGAAACAGCCTTAGAAAGCTTATAAATGTGGAAAGACAGTAGAGCTTTCCGTACTCATGTGCAGAGAACTGCAAATAATCAGACTGATCAGGCATCACAGTCCTGTCTCTGCAAACAACTTAGATGGCATTAGTCACTTTAGTCTTCCTGGATGTACCTGGCTCTTTAGGAATTGAGAGCAGATGTAACAGATGAGGTGCTGAGAGAGACATCTCAATGCTTCTACTTTGAGAATTTTAGCTTTATATATTTATGCAGGTGTTGCATTGGCTATTGCCCAGTAGAACATTAAATCCTTGCTGTCATGACCTTAGCATCCAGTCTTCCCTATTTCCTGACCTCCCATGGGTAAATACTTGCTCTGAAGGCCCCTTATTCATATCCATGCCAGCAGTACTGGCATCAGCAGCTCTTTCATTTCCATTAAAGCAGTACACTACTGGTACTAGAAGGTAACATTATGCATCAAAAGACTGACTGATCTGGAAAAAAATTTGACAGGCTAGGTCCTGTTCTGCTTACTGGGGATAAAGAGAGTAGGGTAAAAAGACATAGTGTACATCTTTGAAATATGCATTTGTTTGCTGTGTTGGCACACAGGGTAGTTGATGAATTCAGACCAGTGAGACTTCCAAACTTTTCTGGATCACATGATTGTAGAGGGTCTCATGTTTGAGGATATAACTGTGTGGGAGAAGGAGTAGCTAGCAAAGTTTATTAAGGCTATTTGACAGCTCCCAATGAGAAAAAATCTCACTTAAAAATTCTTTGTGCTGTCATGAGTGATCAAAATAAGTACACTTTAGACACAAGATAAGAAGCTGCTGTGTTAAATAATAAATTGGGACCTCTACATATATTTTTCAAGTTACATAATATTTTGCTTCACTATAATTTGCAGTCTATTTCAGGTAATTTTTTTACACCTACTGCAGCATTTTCTACAGAAAAACATGTAGATCAGTGACAATACTCTAATTCCAAAGAGATCAGCATTTTTAGCTTGACCTCACACATGCACCAGCTAGAAGATTCCTTTACAGCTCTAGGTCCCCAGTGCACACTGTGGTCCTGCTCTGCTGAATGCAGACTGCATTTGCATTGCTTGGAGACTATTTCAGTGTTCATGCATATGGACAGTATTAAGCTTGTACAGATAGATAGCAATTTGGTCCAGATATCACCTCATTACACAACATTTCTTTAGTTATTTACTGCAATAATTTTCCCATTTCTTGGAGTTACTGTCAGACAAATAACAGAGCTCACTTGGTTACAGTATGGTATGTATGACTCCAGGATATGGATCTACTCATTCCCCCCTATACTGCAGCCTGTTACAGAGCCATGCAACTCCAAATAATATATGTAGTAAACATTACTTATAGCTAATTTCTCCCTCCTTTAAGGGTGTATTCATTTTATAGGCTTAGATTAATTTTTGGATTTTCTAGGAATCTAATTTGTCTGCACTGCCAGGGAGATTTCATCTTTTACAAGACTAGGAGAGTGAAAACTAAACCAAAACTAATTCAAACGAAATTTCCACCACTGATTCACTGTGGTATCCTGTCCAGCTTGTGTATTGGGTTGGTAGGGGGTTGACTTAATTTTTCCTATAGCAGTACTGATAATGCTGTACTTTGTATTTGGAGCTAGAAGGATGTTGATGACATACCAGTGTTTTGGCTGCAGGGCTCCCACAGCACCAAGGATGCCCTTCACTCAAGGCTGCCCTTCACTCAAGGATGTCCTTCAACAAGGACCCAAGAATAATCCATAAACTATGGCATCTGTTCAGCAATAAAAGATAAGAGACAGGAGTGGGAAGAATTAATTCTTTGAAAGTTTTTCCTCTAGACCAACTGCTATGTGTTCTGAGACCCTACTTGATTTGACATAGTCTGCTGATGAGAGGGAGAGAATTTTTGTTCTCCTTTGCTACCATGCACAGCCTTTGATCTGTCTTTATTAAACTGCCTTTATCTTGATCCACAAGGCTTTTTTCATCTGGGATTTTCTCCCCCACTATCCTGCTGAGGAGGCGGAGTGATAGAGCAGCTTCCTGGCCACCTAACCCAGCATGTGACCTCGCCAAGGTCAACCCACCACAGCTCGTCCAGAGGAAATTTATTCCAGGTGTTGAGGTTATATTAATTTTCTAGATTTACTCTTTCATCATTCTTCTTGGGTCATTCAGAAGGTTTTACAGCTCAGGTGTTTTGCTTAGGAGAACTGAGTTTGCTCAACATTTTCAATTTGCATTGGTTACAGGGTTACCCAATATCACTGGTTACACAACATCAACACCTACCCACTACAAACTCAGTTCATAGTAATCTTGGATAAAGGAGCCAGACACACCTACAAAATCCTTAGAACTGTGGTCTGCTCTGGATATAACCAGGTCATTTTACACTGATTCACAGTTCTGTGCTCAGACAGACTGAGAAATACATTCCCTATTTCCCAAAAACTCATTCTCCACAGAAAAAGACATTATAGTTCAACAGAATTTCTTTCAAATTGTGTTGAAGTGTTTATTGAAAAGAATCCATGCCACTGCAGTAGGCAATTAATTTCTGGTTGTAAGGTCTAAACACATTCAAATGGATTCTGAAGCTTCTGTGCTCCATCTCACTAAAAGGATGTGCTATTCTGAGTTGGAAGGGACTCACAAATCCAACCTTTCCCTGATATCCAGTCTAAATCTCCGTGGCATAGCTTCAAGCCATTTCCTCAAGCCCTGACACTGTTCTTCATAGAGGAAGAGATCAGTGCCTGCCCCTCCACCTACCCCCATAAAAATGTAGAAGACCACAGTGAGGTCTCCCCCCAGTCTTCTCTTCTCCAGGCTGAACAAACCAAAGGGGATCTTAGCCATTCTGCATATGTTCTCCCCTTGAAGCCCTTCACTATCCTTGTAGCCCTCCTTTGTCCCTAGTTACTTAATATCTTCTTTACGTTTTGGCACCCAAACCTGCCAAAATACAAAGCCCCAGCACTCAAGGTGAGGCAGCCCCAGCTCAGAGCAGAGAAGGACAACCCCTCCCTTGCCTGCCTGGTGCTGCTGTGCCTGATGCACCCCAAGGCAGGGTTGGCCCTCCTGGCTGCCAGGGCACTGCTGAGTCATATTTGACTTGCTCTTGACCAGGACCCCCAAGTCCATTTCTGCAGTGCTGCTCTCCATCATGTCATTCCCCTGTCAGCCAGTTCATCCAGAGTTGCCCCCTCCCAGGCTCAGAATCCAGAACTGGCCCTTGTTGAACTTCCTACAATTGCCCAACCCTCTCATTTGTCAAGGTCTCTCTGCCTTCCATCTGCAGACTTATTTAATATCCCTTCAAGCCCACCTGTATTTTATGTATTAAGAAGTATTACCTGAAGGGAAGGAGCACACAATCGTAACCCAACAGGTGCTATTGTCTTTGTTTTCATTAAGAAAGAACATTTGCAGATTTTAACAGACACCTCCTCATGGATTACGTGACTAGTGGGGAAAAACACCATGTGCTATGAATAATGAAGCAGGACATGAATGTGGCAACTAAAATTGCTCTGTGTAACACATTGTAAGCTTCAGAGCTTGAGAAGGCAGTAGAAACTGCCTGACTTTATTCTTGGAAAGCCAAAAGACACTTGTGAAAAAGAGTAAAGTGCTGTAAAAAAAAAGTCTAAATTAGTAAAATCAACCCACTTAAATCTGCTGCAAAATAGTGAAGACTGAAGAGCTGAGGGTGACAAGTTGCAGGACTCCCAGGCTTGCATGTTGCAAAATTACCTTTGAGGGGAACAGCATGGTGGTTGGGAATGCCTTGATGCTCCAAGGACAGCAAATTTAGCCTATAATGCAGCTTCAAGATGTACATAAAATACTGGGACTACCAGTTCTAAACTATGACAGACAGATACCCTGAAAGTCTATGTGAACATGTGTGTTGAGATCTTTTTTTCAGAGAAAGGAAAAAATACATAAATTTAAGGACCAATCATTTTTATCTGACCGAATAAAGTCCTTAAGTAAAATCTCTTTTTCGAAGAAAGTAATAAGCATATTCTATAATTAATTCTGTTGTTTTCCTTCATCAGGACATTGAGATGCTGCAACTGAGGCAAAAATTGGGTCCTGTTACTTACCTCCTTTATATATTTGTACTAAGCAACCTCTTCTCCTTGGACAAGAATTCCCCCATTTTCTCTTTCTACTTTGCACAAATTGTACATTAAAAAGAATTAGTAAGCGGGCCAGATTCCAATCTATTAAAACATGGTTTATCTGGAATGGCTCCATTGTAGCTGACAAAATCCATCTGGGTTTGAAGACTTGCCACTAAGATCAGTAGCTGACTGTTGACCTCAGAGTTTTTGAGAAGATGGAGCCTGAAGTCAGTGGAGTGAGGTTTGCACACTGGCAACTAAGTACCTCGTGTTTAGCTGAACAGAAACATCTTGGGAGACTGCCAAAACCAGCCAACCCAAAAACCAGGGAGATATCTAGAGAAGAAAAATAGTTGCATCCCTTCTCTTGCCTTCTGCCTTCCACTGTAATTTCGGGGCAATCTACATCACATTCTATAGCTATATTACAATTTAGGAAATTACTTCACCACAAAAATGCTGAGTCATCTTTGCTGAGACAAGTCTGTAACATAATGATGATATAATTTAGGGATATCTTGATTCAGCATTTTAATCCATCCATTTATGTGGTTAGAATAAATAAGGGATAGAAAGGCAGCCTTCTTCCTTGCAGTATCTTATGCCATGGATTATTCATTAAACAGTACTTACAGTACTGTGCCTGGTGGGAAAGGACATGTGTAGTTTGGCCAATAATTGTGATTTCATTCTGTGCAGGAAAAGGGCTTGAGTCATCAGAGGAAGCTGAACACACAGTGTGAGGTGGTTATATTTGTTTTACCAGTTACTGCCTCTACAGACTTACTAGTATTGAAGAGTTCCGTACAGATTTCTACCAAAATTGACAGTATTCTGATGCAGTATTTTGTCAGTTCCATTTAGCAATTACTTGTGAAAACTGAGATAGATAACAGAGTTCCTGACAGTTTTAAGTCTTCATTTCAGAGGGACAAAGGTTAATTAAATGCCGCTGCAAGACAAAATTAAATTTCAGCCAAATATCCTTTCAAAACCAGCATAGGATGGAAGGCTGCCAAAAAAACCCACATGTATTTGGAACTCAAGAAAGAAGAAGGGCCTCCAGGTCTGCAATGTAATAAAATCATACTTTTTATAGTTTCTCAAAGGAATAGGCCAGAGGATACAAGGATGTTGGTTTTTGTATCATTTTTTTCTGTAATAGCTGACAAACTACTAAAAAGTAGGATGTCAGCTAAAACTCTACTCAGTTCTTAGTTCCTCTGGAACACATCAAGACTAACATGTCTTCAAGTTTACTTTGTCCTTCATAGAACAACTGTACATTAAAACCTGATTTTGGACAAAATACTTCTAAAAACAAAATTAAAAGCAAATAAATAAAAAACCACAAAATGATACTTCCCTCCCCCCAAAAATCAAAATCAACAAACCAACAATATCCCAATCAAACCAACTAAAAAAATTCCCAGTGGATGGACACAGGAATCCTAATCCATGGCTTTTCACAATCAGCACTAGACAATCACCTGTGATCCTTCCTGTGTTTTCTTATGGCAATAGAACTTTCCCTCTTGCTTAGTGGCAGCGCCAGACAAGGTGGAAGAAGAATGCTCTGAGTTCAGTTTGTCATGATTATTTTGATCTTTCAGTATCTACAGAAATGGATTTGGTCCTGTATCTCTTGCTTCTTGATGACAATTTTGACCAGAACCCATTAAAATAAGAGCAAGCAGCACCAACAACCCATAGCAGATTCACTTCTTTTGTACTGGCAGAATCCTCTTCCCCACTGAGGCCTGCAATGTACTGGCTTGGTGTGTATTTCAGGGTATATTGCCATGCTGCACTGCTGCACTTACATTCGTTTGCTCTCCATGCTTATCAGAGGAGGTAAATAGCATTAAGAAGATTTTTTTTTCTTTGACAATTCTAAAGTTCAGGACTAGGGAACAGTGCGGGGGATGTGAAGGTGGACCTCCCTATCACCAAGGGTTTCAGCTGAACTGACCCTGAAGTTTGCCATAAACCCCAAATGCTACATTCAACAACCTTCCCAGGCCAGACTTCCCAGTTTGTTTCAGCACACCAGCTGAGCCATTGGCACTAGAGTGTTTCTTGAATGCACATTCTACTTTCAAATTATTTAATTGTGAAAGCATCCAAGTGAGGTCAGCTTTTTACTTACACAACATTCAGGTAAGAAAGCTCTGGATCTTCGTGCTGATTACATATGTCTTATTTTAAATGCAATGAAGAGCTAAAGCATAGAGCCATGGATTCTCCAAAAAGCTGAAACATTTGGGACCTCTGGTTCAAGTGAGCTCAATGTTAAGAGAATAAACATTCCTCTCCTCTTTCCTGGGTTTGCATAAAGGAATTATGATAATGAATCATTCACACTGCATAAATGTAAACCATTTCATTAGTAAAGACATT
>VYXD01014508.1:0-19747 GCA_013397195.1 Hylia prasina | reverse complement strand
CCCGTGTAGAGACTTGCCCTTTCTCCAAGGTCTCTTCTGGAAGAAGTCAACTGGACAAGACAAATCAGAATTGACTCTGTGACACAGACAGACATTATTAGAGGTGTCTAAAAGAAGACAATTTTTTTTCAACTTATGTTCTGGTTACGAATGAACCCCAAGAGGCAGATGGCCTTTTATTTCATGCAATCACTTTCGGAAATCTAATGCATTTCTTCAGAAACAGCATTGCACAATAATAAGTATTGTAAATCACGTCTTTAACAAGTGATAAAAAGAACAAAGTTATATAGACAAATTAAACTGGAATAATTTGAAAGGAAGTTCACTGTGGTTTTTAATTTCTTACTGGTTTAAAAATAACTCTTCCACTATCTTCAAAGAAAAAAGACCATGACATCTGAGGCATTCATTAGCTCTACAGAAAGAACCAAGATACTTCAATACTATGCAATTGTTTAAGTCTAATGCACAGGCCAAAACAATGCCATAGATTCTGTTTTCAGAGGAAAATGTATAGAATTTAAACTCACATAAATAAGAGAATAAAAGTGAAGTGAAACAATGAATTAAAAGAAGTGTGCTCGTAGCATGACTGTTCTTTGTGTCAGAAAATGCTACTTATTTATTTGAAATTATCCTAGAACAGAAATATTTTAGAAATACTGTCGTTAATATTTGAAAAACATTGTGAAAATATACTGGTGTGTCACATAAAACAAAACAACAACTTTCTTTTCATATGCTATGAATGGTAAGAAAGTTTGTAGGAAATATATTGTGTATGGGTATTTTTCTTCTGACATTATAGGAGGTTCATTTCAGCATCCTTGAACATCTGCAAGATAAAGAGAGAATAATGATCCTTACTCTGCTAGATTTTCTGTGCAAATATTAAAATTCTGCATTCAATATTAATTTTTTTTCTGCTTCTTTAGCATGTGAGTACCTCCAAATCTTATGATGTATTATACCAGAGAAATAAAATTACCTGCACTTCTCTGAAAGAGAAGTGAGATTGAGACATTTAGAAATATTCATTTGTGCTGAGAATCAAACTTCATTCTTCTGAGTTCCAGGCTAATGTGTTAATCACTGCACACTAATGAAAAGCAGCATCGCATACACAACAAACTTTCTTTTATCTAACATCAGCATAAGGTTAAAAAAAAGTCATCTGTTCTGTAAGAAAGTACTGCACTAAATATACATATTTACTATGCCTGAAGTCTGAAGGCTGTTAGAGGAGAACAAATACGGCTGGGATCCATACTTAAGTTCCTGCTGGATTCTTCCCTAGTTTTAGAAATGAACAGACACGGCAATCTTCAACCATCTTAAAAAATTCTACATAAATCATATTAACTAAAATTTACCCATTACAATTTAATTTGAGCATCTACAACATGTTTAGTTAATATAAATAACTCAAATATTTATACATCATTATATTTCACTGCCAGTCTATCTTTGCAGTTTGGTACCTTAACACTAGAAATACATCAAGATACTTTGGTTTGATTATTTAATATTATCCACTGTTTGAAGGCATTTTTGAGGAGCACCCATGAAAAAAGGCATAGTTATAATTTTTAAGTGCTGTTATTCAGAGGCTTATAACATACTGTTTCACATTGTGAAACTGTATGTCCAAAGACAGAAGCACAAAATCAATACTATGACATATTCCTAGAAATTTCTGGCACACAGGAAAAGCAGACGTTTATTAGAAAGAATCAGAAATACTTTGAGACTGTTTTCAGTTGGAACTAGGTCACTGGATGGGAGCTCTTGATTACCATTACAACATTTAAAATAGCCCCTGCTATTTTCCCCCTGAATCTCAAAGATCATTCTGAAATAGCAGGATTTGACACTACAGGAAGAAATCACACTTCCCTGCAATAAGCAGAAGCTTCTGACTAGTTACAGATCTATTTTTCCAAAATCTGTGGGTGTATGAGCTTGGCATTTCCACGCTAAACAGGAGGAAAACGACACTAAGAAGGATAGAAAAAGCTGCAAATGGATTAGGAGGAAGAGAAACAAGAACTCCAGCTAGCTTCAAAACTTACTGCATATGCTGGTCCACTCTCCATGATTCACTGTATCTCAGTGCTTAGCATCACCCTGTGCAACAACCTACTTGTCTAGGCTGTAAGTGTGAATATCTAAATAGTAAATTAATCTAGGCTGAACTTTTTTTTCAATCAAATGGTAGAAGATCTATTTGACTCCTATCAACCTTAAAAAATAGCTGTACTCTGTCAGCAGAAGTAAAACATAAGGCTTAGCATATTAACTTCCGCAAAGCTGCAAATACTGGGAAGCTCAGTTGGACAGACTAAGGAAGGAGGAAGATGTGTTTTGCTTCCTTCTTTTCCAATGTGATATGAGAAATCAGAATTTCCCACTGTGTTGATGGCAATAAATAGAACTACAATTACAAAACCAATGATCAGACAACACTTCCTCTTAGTCCCACTTTGTTATCATTAATGATAAAATGGGGAAGTAATGGTAGTTGCACACACTGTAATTATAATTAAGCCCAGTAATACACTGCCTACTCAGCCCTATAAATCTGACTTCATTAGCACCCAAAGAAATGCTGCTTTGACTTACACCTAACAGACTTTCATACCGTGATATGTATTTCAGGGCAACTGTTGGTTTCTGATCAGCTGGTTTCTGATGTGTTGGCTATGCTTAGGACTAACTTCTGCCTTCCTTCTAGTAGGGGTGCATGCATGGAAATTAACCAAAGGGATAACACTTAAACCATACAATGTACATCCAATTGAGAGTCCTAGCTTAAGGACTAAGCTTAAGTTAGATGTAGTAGTAGGCACAAATTCTGCTGAAGCTTCTGTCCTTAGTTAATGTTTATAATGATGTAGCTGCCTTAAAGGAATAGAAGCAGCCATGACCGGAGTTGATGAGCTGGATTCTTCCAGCAGCTGTTGAAGAGTCCAGTTCTTCTCTCAGTGAACCTTAAGTGATATCATCAAGGTGACATCAGCAAGGGTTATTATGGTTGTAGTGGTGACTGTGGAATATTCAGATCCCCATCGCGGATGGAGAAATTACTAGACAATGACAGTGACATCTCCTAGTATATATGAAACTCTAGGGAAACCTAGGGAAATAAATCACATGGAATGACAAACTGAACATATTGTTTCATTGTTTAGGAAGAAAGCAAATGAGACATCATATCATTGCACCTCCTATGACAAGATGGAGCCATATCTGATCATTCTCATATCTCCTTTCTGAAATGCTGAAGAGAACTGGATTTCACCACTTTTACTCATAGGATCTTTCAACCCTGGTTAAATAATATCAGGATATCATTAAACCTTAATATTTAAAAAACAATTACATAATTACTGTGTACAGTACAGCAGCCAACAAGTTGTACCTTTCTGGGAAGTAGAGAGATACATCCTCTATTCCCCATCATCTTGTTCTCCAGTAGCAAATGGATATCACAAAGGCAAAAATAGTGAGAGTACAGCTGGGAGAATGGATGCAGTGGAGCAGAATTTTAGAATATCTGAGTTACATAAAGTTTTATGGTTGAAGTTTTCTGAGGACATGCATTTGAATTTGTCTTCCTAGTCATGTTTTACACATCTCTGTTTAATTTGCTTTTCCATAGTTGCTTCAGCCAAAACACAGAACAAGCATATGGTAAGAATGTCCAAGAATATATTCATCCCTTTTTTGAGTATAACAAGATTAAGTGAAATAAATGCTTCTCTCAATCCCTTCACAGAAGGGATCTGTCACATAACTCAGAGGTGATTAAAATTTAATTTGAAATTTTTCTGGTTCTTAACAGCCAAGCCACACCTCACTAAGAACTGCACAACTGTTATATAGGCTAGATTCTCTGTACTTAGAATCTATAAGCCAATCTTAAATGAGATCATAGGACAATTAAAACATTCTCTCCCTCCAATATAGATATTTTTTCAAAACTTCAGAGCTATAATGGTGCCTTTTATCACCGGTACATATATTCGAGTTGACAGAGCGCAAGAAAATTGAGTAGAAAAAAATTAACTGTTGAAGTTCTTCAAGAATCCTGCAGTGATCACAGGATTTGTATATATTGCATATTGCAGGTTGTGCTTCTAACTCAGCTAGCAAACTGCATGTGAATAATATGTATTACCTAATACATGAGTATGTACTACCAGAATAATGTAGGGGACAAATCACTGTTGGCCCATGAATTTGGTTGTCACACAGACCATGTTGGTTTGTGACCTTTTTGTCCAGGCTGCTAGTGAGGCAAGAAAAAATATATACATTGTTATACAAAATATATATCAAAGTAGTACCTCAAAGCATATACAAATTATATACCACATATCACTTTTGATATCTATTAACTGTCCTCAATTGAAGGATGCAACATGGATGTGTAGTATATTTGCCTCATAATAAATCTTGGGTTTACACCTAATTTTATGAAAGAGCTAGCACAACTACTGATTTTAACAGACTCAGAATTACCCTCTGAATATTACAGCTTTGTGGTGTATTTGGCCAGACAACAGGCTTTCTGACCTTTCCTTTTCTGCTTTTGACAAGTCTTTGTTCCTCTCAGATGGTCAGAAAACTGGAACACAGAGTGTGAAAGCCCTGCCCTGCCCCACCTTAGGCACTTTGCAATACCTCAATAGCCAAAAGGTGTTTCGAAGTTGCTTCAAAATATACCTTAAAAGAATGTCCAAGTAAAGGAAAGGTGATTTAAGAGAGTGAAACATTTAAGAACTAGACACAAACTATTTTTAGCTAATAATTTTCCGTCAGTTCATACAACATTTACCAAGGTAGTATACTTGAAACAGTATAAATTAATGTTTTGTTCCTTCCTGAATTTCAGGTTAACACGAAGAGAATTGCAAAATTTCGCTGAAGTCTTCAAACACATGTAACTTTTAACCACTATAGTTTCTGAAACAAATTATCTATAATAATCAGGGAAGACTCTAAAGTAGCTTTCAGAAGAATATATTAATATATGCATATTACCAAGTTCTATTCACAGGATGTCTGTTCCCAGACTTTTGACATCTCAGGCGAGCATGCATTACTCTTTATGGTGCAGATCTGCTCTCTAGTGGCAAGAATTACCACAGCAATTTTATAGAATAATTGTTAGTGAATCCTGAGGTAGTTAAGTAAAATCATTGTTGTTTTGCAGAATGGATAATAAGAAAAAAAAAAAAAGATTAATGAAATAAATATTTGAGTGGCTGAACTTGAGAGTATGTATTCCTGTTCAGATCTGATAATTCTAGTTAATTTTTCTATCAGTGCCAGATCAATCTTCTTTAACATACCTTAAAATACAATTGAGGTACAGTGGAAAATCATAAGAAGAAATATAACATTATTTTAAAAAAACCAAAGAAGCTAATTTACAACTGGCATCAATGGTGAATGAGTTTAGCAGATTCGAATCAGCGATCTCAAAAGCTTGTAAGACAGGAATGTCAACACATGCAGGTTATTACTTGTCAGTAACAGTTACTTCAAACTAAGGAGTAACTAGAAGTAGGATATAACAATGTCATTAGATCATTTTAATAATTTCCTAATTTCCCAATCTTCCCTTGCAGACATTTCCAAGTGAGACTTCAAGAAAAACTGTGAATACAACTGAATTTAGAGTCTGTTCATTTCACTTAGAAGACTTTTACACTCCTGACCTCGTGACTGTGTTTAGATTAGACTGGGTAGGACAACCCTTTCCATCTTGTCAGCTACTTCATTCTTCACTTTAGTAATACCCACATAGATGTGTGCTTACTTATGAACACTGGTAGATTGAACTGCAGCAGAATAACTAAATTTGCCACAACTTCCACAGGTCAGTACCTGGCTGAAATAGATACACGGGTAAGGAATGAAGTCCTAGTTTCCAGTCCAGGCAGTAAAGGCTACCCAACACTGATCATTTTACTATGCAGAAATTCAGCAACAGCTAGGTGTGCATTTTTGACTGGCACAGAAAAGAGGGTGATGACCCATTCTGCCACAGCCATAGCCTCCAAGACACCTGATATTTGAGAATATATTGGCAGAATTAACTTGAGCATACTAGTAGAATAAAACTGAGTTTTATAAACAGTTAAGAGGATTTAAATATCCTAAGAAATATTTGGAGTTTTCCTTATATCAATGAAGTTCTATGAAGTTTGGTGGGTTTCTCAGATGTTCAGTAAAAGGAAAATAAAGGAGTGGGAAAAAAAGTGGGTCAATACAAAAAATGAGATTGTGCTTCATAATAATCAGAGACTTCATAGAGCATGCTGACTTTCTTAATTGCCAGCCATTACATTTGGGAAGATAAGGAAGACCAACAGTTTCTGGAAGTTCTCTTTTTAATCACTGAAGCAAAACGTTTATATCATCTGAAGTCCCAACACTTGTTTTTCAAAAGGGAAACCAATTTATATGGGTAAATGCACACAAATATCTAACCTGTGCACCTGTCTACAAGAACAGCTATAAATAACTGATCCTTTAGCACTTTCCCCCTGATATATTTCATCAGTACTTCAGTGCTGCAGTTTCAGCACTTCAGTACTGCACAATAGTTCTTTGCTGCACACTCCTTCATAATTTAACTAGAGAAGACCCCCAGATAAAGCCAGATGATCCCTGCCCCAAACAGATAGCAATCTGAGGACCAGTGTGTCAACAGCTGCCAGGGTGAGTGAGACAGACAGAGAAGTCTCTATAACCAAAGTCATCACAGAGCAGCAGCTGCCTAACTAGCAAAAAAATGCTATGCTGGCACGGTGTAGAAGATGCTCTCCCTGGAGACTTAGAGGGGGCAATAAAATTGTTTCACGTTTGCATAAAACTCCTTGTATTTTGCGGTACTTGCAGATTTCTGCTATGACAAGGCTTCTGTACAAAGCTAACCAAAGGCCTGTGTGTAGTAGACACAGGTATTTTGTTTTGTGTAAAGAAAAAAAGTAGTTCTGGCAAACTAGTTTCTGGGGAAGCAAGCTGTTCAACTGTTTAAGAACAGGACACCTTGCTGTTCTGTCCCAGATATATCTTAGGTGGCCACTGTCCAAGCATCTGATGCTATTTCCCTCAATATTATATTACAGCATGAAAAAACATACCAGCAGCACTAAATTTAAACCTATCTTGGCTCAAAGTCATAATGTAATGTCAAAGGATACAATTAAATGAAAATACAGAAATATTTACATCAGGATGGATCTTAAATTCAAATACACAAACTTTTAATACAGTTTGAGACTTGAAATTATAAAAAAAATCTGGAGATTATTTCCTATGGAATCGCTGCTACAAAACAGCTCAGAAAAGTTACCTGAAATTTCCCATTGGACTACCCAGGACAGTTAAGTGGTAAAGAAACATATGTATCTGCAGTTCCCTGACTGATCTGTGTACATGGTAAGTATACAAGGAAACCTCATGTTCTGCCCTCATAAGGTGACAATGTAGCTCAGATCTGAGTTATACACATCACTTTTTGTAATTAACCAAGGATTTCCAGTTCTACTCACACTCTCTGACAATGGGATATTACCACTTTGTAATTTTCCTTTTGCACAGTATTGTTTAACAGTACGTCCACAACAATAAAAGATTTGCATTAAGCATAAAAGACTGTTTTTTGCTAACCTGTCCAAAGTCACTACTTCGCATATGTAGTATCCCATAACTGTGAGATTAGTACTGATATAACTTGATGCTTTTAGAAAGCATTGGACCAGATGTACTTGCAGCACTTCTAAAGGACTAGAAAAAATAGAGTAACAGCAGTGTTGCTCACAGCATAAATGAGTGCAGAAATTTCTCAAAACATGCTGGGCAATTTCAAAAAAGTTTTGCAGGAGGTCAAAGAGAAGGAAGCTGGAAGACATACATATATGCAAACTAAAATTTTCATGTGGGGGTCAAGCTGTAGTAAGACATTTGTATTAAACCTGAGAGGGTGAGTGGTGATCACAAAAAGTAGAAACATTGAACAGTGGAGAAGCGAGGGAAGACCTCATGGTTAAGACAACATTCTCCACAGCAGACAGTCAGGAATAAGTGACTAGCCACAGGAAGAATGTAGGACAGTGTATCAGATACAGGAATGATATTTTTTCCAGTGTAATAATGTCATCATTTAAACCTTTCTGGCTTGATATTTTTCCATAAATTAGTTGGTTTTTTATTTTTAAACTCTGATAGAAAAATTGCTGAACAGCATAATATAATTTTCAGTTTGAGCAATAATAACAGATAATCCTTTGGGGGACTTTCATTGCTTTAGGACTTCCATGTTTACTGACTTATAAGAAAATACAAAGCACATTTCATAAGAATAGAAAATTGTCTTGAGTGTCTAACCCCTCAAAACAGGGCCCAGAATTATATTTTAGTTTTCTTCTGGTCTCCACTCAATGTTAAAAATGAAATTTGACAACAGCAATCTTTTCCTTGCCAACTTAAACATTTACTTATCCCTTGACTTGAACATAGATCAACAGCGCTAAAAGCAAAAACATCCAACCTCTCCCTCTCCTGCAAAAACCACAAACTCCTCCCTCAAAAAGCCCAGCAATGAAAATCAAGAAAAACCTTTTGTTTATATTAAATTTAAGTGCATTGAACAGCTAATAATGTTTAAGGGCCAACGGCCATAACCTGAATAATAAAAAACAGGTAATGGATTATTCACCACATGATAAGCTCCCCCTTCAACAGTCTATTTCTCAACAATCCCAGCAAAAATGTTTTCTGCAACATCAGTATGTCTTTCCATTTCAGCACCTTGCAACACCCCTCAGAAATTACCTAAAGATCACTCTTCCACTGCTTATGTGTTCTCACTCAGCACCTATTCCCATGCTCTCTGAGCCTCTGCTAGGGCTTAAAAGAGCATGGCTAACATCAACCATATGTTGTTTGTACTCCCATCCTTCCCCCAGGGAGGAAATGTACTGTAAAGAGTTCTGCTTTCAAGGTGGTTTGCTTTAATTGTTGGGGTGGGTTTTTTGTAGCCAGGTGGAAAATTTTCTTATCAGAGATTTGGTCCAAAGAAGATAAATTTGTTCAGACTCGTCCTGACAGAGTCAGCAGTGCTTCCTTAGTGGGTGGCAGAGCACAACCTAAGGGTCTTCCAGGAGGAACTGCAGTATTACCCAGTGAGTGGGAGATGGTCTTACCTCATCCACAGGAATGTCAGGGTCAGAGATAAAGCTCCAATAGCCAGGGTTTCAGGTAGAAACACACCTGTCAGGAGACACAATGACCTATGGACTTGGTGCAAGGCACCGAGCACGGAAATGTTCAATTTCTGAGCACTATTAAGGCCAAGATCTATGTATAGTGTGTATGGTCGCCTAAATTTGTGGTGCATGCATATTTTTCTGACATTAATACACTAAAACATAGATGCAGTCTAGAAAATAGGTCATGTGTGCTGTTCTGAGCCTTCTCCTACAATCTTTTGTGTTTTGTAGTTTTGTTGTTTGGTTGGTTGGTTTGTTGGTTGGTTTTTTTGTTTTGTTGGATTTCTTTAAACAGAGCCAGCCCATATGGTTCAGGGCTCTGGTATGTTTTTCACTTTTTTTTCTGATCCCTGTGATTATTTTGATTTGCCTTCTCTAAAATTGCTTTAACTAGCTGAGCTTGAGCAGTTCCCAACTGCCATAGTATTTTCATCAACAAGGCACATGAGATGTTTATAACTGTGATAGTGAATACACTGATAATGTGCTGCACTCAGAAGTAAAAAGATATTTGAAGAATTCTTATGAAAGATATGAGCAAAATAATTACATTTAACATTACAATTTTGTTTTTACAGTATATTGTTTATTTCTTGACTTTTAGGTTAATTGTCCCAAATTAATAGGAATACTCTTACTGATAAGAAATGCATTTCTTAGCCTCCTAAAGGATAAGCACCATAAAAATAGAGAAATGTATATTTGAAAGAAGGTTCAGCAGCTGTCTAATGATAGACAGTGTGGTATAGATTTTCAAAAGGGAAAACTCACATAACAGTGTTTTATGAAAATTACACAACTAAAAATAGCCATGATATCAAGAACAAATAGTACACCTTTTTCCAGTGAAATATCACCATGTCTCAATCTAAAATTCCCCTGACAATCACTCTGACACACTTTGCATATTAAGCAGATTTTTAAGAAGTATGTTAGTATTACTCTTGCCTTTTGTCGATTGATGTATTTTCTAGGTACTGAATGAAGTCTGCTAACCAATGCCACACTAGTTCCATATAATTTAAAAGTAATTTAGTTGAATGGTTGATGACATCTGTAACTTTTACTTTCCTTCAATTTTGTTGCATGAACTAAATGTTCAAATGTCTTCAGTGCACTGCCTCTTGCTGGCAGCAGATGTCCCCTTGTGACCAACACTTTGCATTTGTTAAAAAGGCTAGTTGAGAAATGGTATGAACTATATGAACTATGCTGCTGAGCAGGATAGTATTATTACTTCTCTCATTTCCACAAAGGTCTGGGAATAGGCAAAATGTGTTGCTTCTATGTTTATGTAAATGTGAGACTGAAGGATCAGGAGAAAATATTAAAATTCTGTGAATCTCAATTCAGTTTTTACTTTGTGCTTTCAAACAAACAATCAAACAAGCATAAAAGGAGGATTATTCTTAGGTACCTTTTCTAATTTGCCACAAAAAAATAATGAGTCAATCTTCTATGGGATTCCTTGGTTGGTATTTAAATATATATATTTCACCTCTAACACAGAACCTGAAGTTTTGTAATTGGTCCCCCTAAATATCTGTTCTCACATCCTGGTTTTGGCAGATTTGGGATGCAAATCAGAAAGCAAGTACAAAAATTAGAAAAGTTTGGATTTTATGTCTTTTACTTCACTCTGCATTTTTGAGAGTAGCTAAATTTCCAAGTGTGCACTACTTAAGTAAGCATAAATTTGCTACTTTGGACACCAGGACAATACAGGACAATATCTTCTAAGATAGTGGGAGCAAGAGTAATCCTCCTGAGTCAGTAATCCTCCTGATTGCAGCCAACCAATGTCAGCTGCTAGAGCAACTTCAGTGAGGTAATAGAAGTCTACAGCACTCATCAAGAATTGCTTTGTTGGTGAGATCTCAGGATCGACCCACCAATTATATTCTTTCAAGCCCTGCTATGTATTTTTGCAGTCTTAGGGATAAAAATCTGGTACAGAAGTTTTGCTCAAATTTCTCTATGAGTAAACATATATGTGGTTAAGGGCAGAGAAAGGGGGAAGTGACAAGCCTCATTTCTGTAGCTAGCCACATATATCCGATTTTGGTTAAAATAGCTAACAGAAAAATCACTTGGAAAATGTACTGTAATTTTGCAAATGATTTTTAAGCATTTTTTTCTCCATATGGAATAAAGAAATGTGTCTGGGAATGCGGTGCCACAATTCCACATTCTTATTGTCTCGCTCACTTCCTGATGAGATCCATATACAATAAGCCTTGAAATATGAAATGACTGTAAAAACTCCTATTGCAAAAGCCACCCATTTCATGATAAGACTATTGACAATTAAACAATGTGTTATTCTTCTTTCGCCAGCTGTGCTTAGAGCAGAAAGAAACACGGGTAATGTTACAGCATCACAAACAGAATTTTCAGGCTCTACTTAAATGCCACAAAATTTAACAAGGGGCTTTCTTTGCTTTCTGCATAACTACAAACACATTCCAATGAGTCATGCCAAGACTTTTCACCTACCAGGTACAGAGGAAACTAAGATTTGCTTAGAAGTACCTCTAAATGTTATCAGTTGTTTTCTGGTTTTGATGAAATGTAAATGTTTTATAATTGGAAAAATGCAGCAAGCCTAGGAGGACAGAAAGTGATTGGATTACTTTACTTCCTGGTTTTGATAGAAATCAATAGAGCTGGTAGAGTTGATCAGCTTCTTTGTACGGAAATTTAGCAAAAAGTTTCTTTTCCAAGGGTGAATAATTTTCCAGACTTACTTCCAATTTTTTTTCCTCCCCCAAAGAATCAACTATTAGCATTTGGATCAGTCAGTGGTCTGTGTTATTGATACTAGCTGAAGAAAGTAAGCTCTCATCTCACACTCTTTTCTACTTGTGAACTGCCCCAATAGTGAACATGTTTGTCCTTTCCTGTCTTCTGGAAAAATCAATCCTTATATTTGGAGTTGTTCCATTTATTATGTTTAAGCAAAGACCAACTGATTATAAGCTGCTTTTTCATCTTACACATTAATTAACACTACTGTTGTCCTTTAAAATAATCACTCAGAATCTAATTCAGCAGAATAGAAATAAAATATGCAAAGAAGAATTAGGAACTGAAAACCAGCTTGCTTGTTTTCAAAATCAAAAAGGCACATGCTACGTGAACTCCAGCCCACTGAATTTCTCAGAAGACCATCGTAAGACTTCAGCAGTCCTATTTTTAATGTGAATTTTAAAGTGAAACAATGGTATAAATGGGATTTTTTTAAAAAAATCCTACCATTGGAATAACAAAATTGAAGCAATTTTCTTACAGTAATTCAGGAATAATTAGGAGACTATTCAGATGGATCTAAAGCTATGTTGTGACAACCTTTTCACTTGAAGCTACTTACTAGCTTCAGCTGCTGGCATAATTGCATACAACAAACTGTTTTCTAGCACAAATATCTTACAGAAGTGAAGCTGTAAACCCACTGTTTTGTGATGCACTGTGAAATTCTGAAAAGCTTCAAAAGAACAAGCTATTCTTCTTTGATTTCAGCAGACTTAGATTTTCAAAGGTGTCAGAAAGGTAAGATTTTGTCTTATAAAGGCAATATTCACCCATTAACAAGGGACTGCATTGTTGTTTCAATACCCTGTTCAGGTCTCTCTGAAAGGTATATTTCAACAATTACTCCATGTTTGGAAAGTGTGTGGAAGGGCTCTCAGTCACTTTATTCCCCAATATAATCATTTTACTTAGTTTATTTTTATCTCTTAGATGTTAACAGTTTACAATTACTTACTTTTGTGAAATACCTGGGGTGATTATGGAGAACAGAGATTTTATTCCACTAATTTGCTGTGAAACAGCAGTTGAACACAGAACTGTGCTTTTACTCAGGCCTTGCTCAGGTAAAATCACATGGTTTAAAAGCCAGGTAAGAATTTCAGTGCTTGAAAGGGCATTGGTTTACCAATTAAAAAATGTTTTTAGCCACATCTGGTATGAATTTGTAGAATTTATGTGACAACTCTCTGAGTAACAAATATATGCAAGGTGTTGCCTGTCAGACTAGACTACCTCTGCCAACACACGCACACACATTTTACCTATAACCACAAAGAATTTCAACTAGTGCTCTGGTATGCATTACATGGATCTGCAAACAATACAGTGCTTTTCTGTGCTTCAGTGGATTGGCAAGAATGATGAGCTGGTAAAGGAATACTTTGTATTTTCCTGGATGAAATTTCCTTGCTCCTTTCAGGGGCATTTTTACATATGTATCTTCAAGGAAGCGAACTCCGTGGTGAAGACTGTGCATTGAAAAGTTGAAGCTTCCATGACTTTTCAAATTTCTCTCTACTCTGATAACATAACCTGAATTACCTGATTTCTAAAATCAACTATGCTAGTAAGAGTTTTACAATCACACACTGCAGACAGCACCGTTACCATTAAAATGCTGAGCCACCTAAACAGCAAAGGAGCTGAACTGAAGAAAACACAAAGACAAAAAGTCCTCCCATCTGTAGATGTCAGGGAATGCATTAGTAATCAATGCTTGCTTTAGTCAGCACAATGGTGTTACTGGGAGTGCGTAATTCTGCCTACCTCAGTGGTAAAACCCAGTCATTATGGAGAAAAAGATTGTGTTATCATGGACAGCTCAATCTATTCTCAAAGCTCCTGGAAACAGTTTGTGATGATTTACAGCTTGCTTAAATGCTTAACTTGAAACAAACATTTAGACTGAGATGGTTAAGATAGAATGGGATTCTAAAATGCTTCAATGCCCCACAGTGTTACATGGATGTAAGAAGCTACCAGACACTGAGCTGTGTGAGCCATAGTGAAGGTATGGTCAAAAGCTGATTATTCATTTTCCTCAGTACAGAAATTTCTAAGGCTTTATGCCTCAGAAAAACCTTCAAGTAATGGTACCACTGTTTGTTGTTCCAGAAGAAGTCATTAGAGACCCCTATTTTATACAAGACCAGAAGTGGATAGCAGCACTGTAAAACCAGAGGGGTTTGTACAAAACAGTGTGACCTTCATATAACCACACAGAGGCTAAAGGTCTATTTGGGTTCCATTATCATGTGCCCTTTACCTAGTCAGAGCACAAGCAGATGAAATACTCCTTTGAAATTTCTACATCAAAACGAGTATGAAAGACAATGATGACAAGAGTGTTTTAAAGATACTTTGTATGAGACTGGAGTCCATTTCTTCAGGTAAATAAATGTAATCAATGCAGGTTTGATATCCCTTTGCTTCTCTTCTAGTTTCATTCTTAAGAGAGGAGGCCTGCAGTACAATAGCTAGAGGAGACATGGAATGTGAACCTTTGGAGCCAAATCTCCTGTTGGACACTTAACTGACAGTTAGAATTTATGCCAATTGCGTTTTCATTTCTCATCTTGCAGGTCTCAAGCTCTACCTTGCATACAGTGCATGTCATATGTGTTACCTAAAATTTATATCATATTAGTCTATTAGAGCACTTCTTAGAAATAGCACATGAAAATTACTGTTCAGCCTAGAAAAACTCAGTCTCATACAGACACATGATGTCATTACTTATCACTCTGCATATTGAATGTAGTTAGTTTGAACATTTTGAATGTGAGATGACAGCATTTCAAAACATGCTGCATTATTTATTTTGGCTGAATTACTGTTGCTGTGGTGATTTTAACTTCATTATGGTCAACCTGTTTTAACTTCATCAAAAGTATCTTGAGTACAAGTCTGCTCATAAAGTCTGCTCTGTTTCTAATTCAAATATGCTAAGAGAAACAGCAATTAGTCAATTCAATATAAGCAAAAAGTGGGACAAGAAGAAGTGAACACAAATTTGAAATGTTCTGCTAATCCAGTGCTCATGATTCTAAAATAAAAGAGATTGAACAGACACAATTTGGAATAAATGATGTGCTGTTTGGACTAAGATTGTGAAGTAGAGGGTGGACAGCAGTTCAGTTACATACTGAGGTGAGGGAGAGAAACAAATGAGTCACGTATCTACTTTGTTCTGCAGCAGGGACAACCAACCCAGGTGGAAGCTCTGGGCTGCAATTCCCCAATCTGAATATGTCTGAAGTTTTGAATGAGAGATATGTGAGATTTAACCACACAGGATACAAATGCTGCAACAGAAATATTGCGATACCACATAGGGTAACTGGTTCTCTGCAAGGCAAACATTCTCATTTAAATAGTGTAGGTTCTGCCAGTGGTCCCCACAGCTCTTACAAATTCCTAATACAAGTTTTCTTTAGTTATCACAGAACTAGGCCTGTCTGGTGTCAATTCTATTTTAAGATGGTTAGTTCTGCATGTATTGGAAATTAAAGTGCTTAGCCCAGTGCTGCCAAGCCCCCATGGGGAACAAGCATTAAAAAGAGGAGGCAGACTATTATGCCTATGCCTATCTCTCTGGTAAGTTAGCTTTTCATTCCAAAGGTCCACCTCTGGCTGAAAATTCTTTAAAAAGAAGATTCTGGACATTCTTACATGGTTGCAGTAGTTATTAAGTCCAAATGGTTGAGGTTAAATTTGGTCCTCATGGTATGCCAGGAAAATATTATAGCAGTTCCACTTATGTCACTTAGTCACTACAGTTGTTCAAGGTGCCAAGGAAGAGCTAGGAATAGCTAGAATGCAGCATGCTTTGACCACTCTTATTCTTTCACAGATCTTGTGCCAAAGCTTGAGATCTCCAGATGTTTCCCACACAGACTTGAGACAGGTTTCTGCTGTCTAATTTAATAATTAATTCAGTATAGAACTTGGATTAAGCACATTTCCGAGATGCAATGGTGCACAGATTTAAATAACACTAAGTTTATCCCATGCTCTGCTTGCCTTGTGCACAATTACTCCTCCACATATTGGGTAAACAACAGAACTTGATATTCCCGTTCTCCTTGGCACTTGCACAGTACTCTTGCAATCTTTGGGCTTCCCACTAGGAGTTGAGACACAATTTCTGGCTTAACAGATAGTTTTCAACTGACTTTGAAAGTTTTCTGTGCTTGCTGCCAGCATCATCTCAGTGGAGCATCAAGTTTCAAAGACTGAAAAAGACTAAGACTAACTAGTATTATCCTGCTATTCCCCTTGTCATTTTGGGATTGCTTTCCCAATGCCTTTTTTTTCTTTTTTTGACAATTTTTTCAGGGTAGGCACAAAGACAACATGTTACAACTAGGCATACTAAAACCACAATAATCTAAACCAAGCTTTCATCACCTAGAATGTGTGAGAATAGCTGCAAACACTCCCTTAATGTCCTTAATCTCCAGCGCCATCATCCCCCTTCTGTGTGTGTGGTTGGAGGAGACAGAGGAGAAGTAAATGAACCTCAGGAACTTTTTCCACCAGTTCCCACAATTCTCTGCCTACCATACACATATCTTCAACACAGCAATACAACAAGGATGGCAACAAGTACCACCATCCCTTCACAGTTATGTGCCACTTCCCAATGCCATTCTCCCCTTCTCAGCTGATACCAGGTCAATAGAAGTTCTGACTGTCAGTCTCACACTTGATAAAACAAAAATGATGAATCCAGAGGAATAAATAATAGAGTAAAGAGGACAAAAAAATATAACTGGCACTGGCTACATCTATGATATTCAGGAAAAAATTAAAATTCTTAGCCATGCCAAGTCATATTTTTCAGTTCCTGGAGTGATCAGAGAATTATAGCAGATAGCTGGAATGCCAGTATTGACCCAGGGGAACTGAGCTGGGGATTCAAAGCAGGGTGTGGGAAATGAGTGGGTCAGTGAGGAACATCCAGAATAAGAGTGGTTTAGAAATACTGTGCAAATGGAGAATGTGGGGGCAATACAGAATTTAAAACATACAGAGCAGGAATTCCTATAGGCCACTATCTCAATAACTTTCATCAGGCCTTTAATTTCAGAGATATTTTTCCTCTCCACTTTCTTTCCAGTCATAAACTGCCACTGAGAAGGACCTATCCCTTTACCTCCCTCGCTTTATTATTGTCAGAAGTAAAGCAGCCTTAAGCAATTAGCAGCAGTTGCCCTGTGTTGAAACAATGAAACTGCTGAGCAATAGGGAGAGGCTCATTATTATGACAGACCCAGCACTACAATAATCCAGACCAGGAAATCTGAATCCACTGCCAGAAGAAGTACTGGTTAGTATGTTATTAACTTCACTGCATTTCATACTGGAAACAATTCATCCAGTGTTTCACGAAATCTATTTCTTAGTCTCCCAATCATACATATATATGTCAAATACTGAAAGTCACAATCTGATGAGAGCAGAGATACGACTCAATCTGCTGCCCACCAAGACAACTCATGTGGCCCACTCTTCTGGGGCATTTTGGGACTGCATACCAGACACATTTTTGAAGCTGGTAGTAGCAGCCATCTCCCAAGAGTCCAAGACTCTAGCATGACACAATGGTCACAGAAGCACTTAACAGTGAAGACAAGAGTCTTCATGCAGCTAAAAGCCAAAAGAGATATTTATTGTCTCTCTTGACTTTTCAGAGAGCCTCAAACCACATATTTTTCTTATTGTGCAGAGACTGGAATTTGACAAGTATATCATTAAGTTCAGAAACTCAGGGAGATCAACTACTATGCATTTCAACTAGTGTGAAAGTGAAGTTCACGGATTTTAACTATCCACCACTGTAAAATTGTTAGCTACTGTTTGTCTGTAGTTAGCAACAGCCACAAGGGGTTTGCTAGCCACTAATTCATCAGCTGCTGCCCCCGGTTTCTCTCACCCAACCATGGTGAAGACTAATGAGTGAAACCCCAAGGGTTCCATTGTGTTGTGCAAGAAGACCATCAGAAACACTCCACAGTTGTGTGGACTCCATGTGTTCCAGTGAAACCATTCTCAAACATTGCTTTAACAGCTGCCTCACTTCCCAAGCAGTCTTCTTTCCAGTTGCCCCTCTTCTCCATTGACTTTTAGGAATGACTGACCTTTTGCTCAGGCCCTGCACAGCTACCCACAGCAACTCAGTCACCTCCACATACCCAGGTGCATCTGTGGGGAGAGGTTTTCAACACTACTCCTTTTCATCATGGTATTTGTCTGTCCCCAACAATCTTTGGCTTTTAGGGCCACTCACTTTGGCAAGACTCTTAAAGTAATAATTTTGGAGCTGGGGGTTCTTGTTGATAGCCTGCTGAATATGACCCAGCAGTGTGCCCAGATGGCTAAGAAGGTCAATGGCATCCTGGCCTGAATCAGGAATGGTGTGGCCAGCAGGAGCAGGGAGATCATTCTTCCCCTGTACTGGGCACTGGTGAGGCCACACCTTGAGTGCTGTGTCCAGTTCTGGCCCCTCAGTTCAGGAAGGACCTTAAGATGCTTGAGCGTGTCCAGAGGAAGCAACAAGGCTGGAGAGGGGCTTGGAGCACAAACCCTGTGAAGAATGACTGAGGGAGCTGGGGGGTTCAGCCTGGAGAAAAGGAGACTCTGAGGTGACCTTATCACTCTCTACAACTGCCTGAAAGGTGGTTGTAGCCAGGTGGGGGCTGGTCTCCTTCAATGGGCAGTAACTGACAGAATGAGAGGACAGTCTCAAGCTTTGTCAAGGGAAATACAGGTTGGATATTAGGAAAAAGTTTTTACAGAAAGATTGATAAAGTACTGGAATGGTCTGCCTGGGGAGGTAGTGAGTCACCATCCTTGGATGTGTTTAAAAAAAGACTGGACCTGTCACTCGGTGCCATGATCTGGTTGAGGTGTTAGGGCATGGGTTGGACTTGATGATCTTGAAGGTCTCTTCCAACCTAGTGATTCTGTGATTCTGCTTTTATTTGAACTTACCCATTATTTCCACTATATTCAGGTTTTACTTTTGCTGCTCCTTTCATTAACCAAGTATCTGAGAAAATGTTCCTTCCAGCAATGAATTCACCAGTTACAGATAAAAAGGTGTTAAGTGTAATGTGTGAATGAGCCACAAAAGCACAGGATCTGCCCTTTGCCCCATTCCACCTACCCCAGGGCAACACAGGGCTGAGGAAGCTTATGAGTGTGGAGGAAGCAACACTAAGCTAACTCCAACAAGTTCAACAAATGGGACCAGGTTTGAAATGTGGTGAGGAAGTACACATCAACACATCCATGTTTATCTTCTAATGCAAGTCCAGTTTGTAGCTAATTTTGTTTAGTCAACACTGAAGGGGTGCATCGATGTATATAAGTGTTTAAAGAGGGTGACACCAAGAGAATGGAATCAGGGTGTTCTTGGGTGCTGTGCAACAGGACAAGAGGCGATGGGTGGAAAACGAAGCACTCAAGTTCCACCCGGAGATGAACACTTTTCTGTGCAGGTGACTGCGCACTGGAACAGGTTGCCCGAAGAAGCTGTGGAGCCTCCCTTACCGGAGAGATTCAAGAACTGTTTGGACACAAGCCCATGCCATGCGCTCTGGGATGGCCCAGCTTGAACAGGGAGGTTGCACCAGATGACC
>VYXD01014500.1:11836-60705 GCA_013397195.1 Hylia prasina | reverse complement strand
CCCCTAACTTAGGTTTATCACCCCTAGGCCTGTCCACAGGTCATCCAGTTGCATCCCCTTCCCCCTTCAACCCCTGTTTAAAGCCCTGTCAATGAGTTCCACCAATTCATAAGCTAAAAGCCTACTACCCTTTGCAGAGAGATGAAGCCCATCCAGTTCCAACAGGCCAGGTGCTGAAAAAGTTACCTCATAATCAAAGAACCCAAAGTTCTGCTGATGGCACCAACCCTTAAGCCACTTATCGATAGTGAGTTCACCAATTCCTTCCATCGTACTTCTCCGCCATTAAAGGATTGAACAAAACACTACTTGTACTCCTGCCCTATCAACCACTTGACCCAATGCCCTGAAGTCCCTTTTTGTTGCCCTAGCACTTCTCTTTCCAGTCTCATCACTACCAGCCTGCAGTATCAGCAGTGGATAGTAATCAGAGGGCTGAATCAGCCCAGGAAGTCTCTCAGCAACAGCCCGTATCTGAGCCCCAGGAAGGCAGCAGACCTCCCTGTGGGTTGGGTCAGGTCAACATATAGGGCCCTCTGTTCTCCTCAAAAGGAAGTCACCCCTGACAACTCTTTTCTTTTTAATGTTAGAAGTAGTAATCTGGCTGACTGATGAAGCATAACTTGGAGGCTCACTGGGCAGACCAGTTTCTTCTACATCATCTAACTGACCCTCTAGATCCAGGGCCTTGTACTTACTCTGAAGTGGTACCAGGGTAAATGATGGGGGACAGTGGGAATTCCCATTACCTCTTCAACTAGGAACCCATTTCCACTCCACTTCATCCACCAGGTGTCCTCCTATTGCCTGACAGTGGGAGGCATGGGAGTCCTCAGATTCCCTAAGGGATGGAAGAGCAGAACTCCACCAGTCTATTTCCTGTTCACTTTCCCTAATACTCTGTAGTCTATCAACTTCCTCCCTGAGCTCAGCCACCAACAAAAGGAGATCATTCACTTGTTCACACCACATGCAGACTCCTTCTGCACCTCCCCCTGATGCCACTGATAAGCTTAAACATTCCTCACAGGAATGGGTCTGGACAGACACATCCTTCTTGGAGGGTTCTGCCTGGCTACGTACACTTTTACTCATTGCAGTGTTGAATTGTGGAGTTGGAGTCAGGATGGCTAAGCTGTAGGGAGGAATAAATCAGGACCCTTTTCATGCTGTGTTAAACAAGTCCATGCCTCGGCTCATTTCTGCCCCCTAACAAGAGGGCTGCTGCAACAGTTTAGGTGTCCTGAAATCCTTTCCTAGTGATCCTGATACTCAAATCTTGTGGCATCACCTGCCAGTTCTGTTCTGGTCACTCTACTTGGAGCCCATTAGAATAAGGAATAGGAGGCCTAGCATGAAAACCATACACCCTGTATGTTACTACATAATCTGACAGAAAAAAAGGATTATTTAGTCTTGTCATTTGTGCCACTGAGCCAGTTTTGGATGCAGATATCAAACCGTGCTGATGCTATGACTGCTTTCATTGTTTGATGACCCTTTTCACATGGCTGATGACATTAACTTCTTTTCACATGGCTGATGACATTAACTTTCCTAAGGAGATGTGGACTCAATTTATTCCATGATCTTCCCCCAGGAACAATGCCAAAGAGAGGTCTTGATGTGGCAGCTTGTGAAATTTTCCGTTTCTACAAACTGATTCCAACTAAAAGCCTTATTGAGCCCATCTCCATGATTGTGCCTCGACGGGTAAGTCAGCCTCAAGTCATGTTCATATCCAAGGCAAATATCAGTGGAAAAATGAGAGCACTGCCTCCTCTCCATAACTCTTGGGGGCAGGAGAATAGGTGGAACAAGGGATTTTCTCTCTCCTGGCATGTGGGACATAGCTGGCCAGTTTCTGGGGCAGCCCTGCCAACAAACCCTGTCTGGGTAACTCAAGAGTTACTCAGTAGTTAGGTGTCTGTTTAATGTCTGACTTTCCAGGACATGCTGCCAGGTCTGCTAGCTGTCTGTAAACTTCTCCAATAGAATAATGTTTGACATAATGACAAAAGAGGGAGAGGGGTTGGAGCTGATCTTGGGTGACATAAAAATCTTGTGGAAGGAAGAAGAATCACCCTGATAAAACAGGAACTATGAATTCATAGGTCTTTACCCCTCAGGTGGAGTTGTTACAGACAGTTGTTCTGCAGCCTGTAAGGCATGACCTGTTGCACTGAGGGTGATATAGGAGTAAGTCTCAGAGCTGGTGTCATTAGAGAAAGAAATGGGCCTTGAATCTGTAGCTAGCCAGGGTAGCTTCCGTGTGACTGTGTGAGCATAGGTACACCAGAAATGTCAGTAATGTGCTCTCTACTTCCATAAAGTAGAATATGAAAAGAGGTATGGGTTCCTTGAATTCAGAGACACAGGAGAACTAATGCTCATTGTAACTCCCAACCAGATGTGTTCCTCCAGCTTTATCTCTTTGGCCTGTTTCTGTCAGCTGATGATCAGCTGATGCTTTGTGACTTGTCCATCCTTTGTATCCACGTATTCATCCTTAGGAACAGGAGTTCATGGGAGTTGAGTTAGCCTATATCAACCTACTCCAGTCTCTACACCTCACTGGCATGATTTAAATTAGGCCTTCAGATGCAGTTCTTCTGAGCTGAGGTGAAGAGCAGAGAGGTTCAGAGCAAGTGAAAAGACTTTGTGTTCGAGCTGGTGAGTGCTCATGACACTCCCTGTGATGAAGGGGAATAAATTCATTTTTCCACCACAATCCAGTGTGATCTCTTTAAGCCAAAGTCTCACTGACATAGCTACTTTGGACTTTTGTTTACTTCCAGTCGGAGTCATACCAGGAAGATATCTACCCCTTGACTGCAGCAGCCCAGCCGGCACTGACAGCACAAGAATGGCTCAACGGAATTAACAAAGGTCAGCACATGGAGAGCTCCCCAGCCCTTCAGCTCCCCAGGGCTTGGGTAAGCTGCTACCACCTCTCTGGCCTATTACCTGCCAGAGAAAGAGGAAAGAAGCAAAAGGAGAGACACAGAAAATATGGCTGGAAGCTAAAATAACTTGGTGGCTGTAAATTCTGGAAGCTGCTCCGGTCAGGTCCCTCCATGTTTATCTCTGAATGAATTGCTTACAGCTGATTTCTGGATATGTTTTTTGAGTGTTCACTTGTCTCCTCCCTTCCCAGGGCCTCTCTTGGTATCCTTAAGACCAGGCTCTGAAGCTATGAACTCCCTACCACAGTTTCTAGAGCCAGAGCCGCTCATGAAAGCTACTGACTTGAGCCAGCAACAGGAAGGGGGAGGAAGGATGTCACTGGAGGACAAGCAGAAGCCAAGAGAGATCGAAGATGGCAGAAAAAGGCTGAAAGTGGAGGAGAAACTGCCAAAAAATGAGCAAATGTGTCTCTCTAATGGCTTTGGCATATTTGAGCGTCCACCACCAAAAACTGAAAATGAGGTACGAATATCTGGGGTGAAGTGTTGGGGCCACAGGGGAAGCCCAAAGCCAGATGACAAAAGGATGCCATTCACATTGTGGCAATTCAGGAGGGTGTATTTTGCAGACTGGTGTCAGTACAAGCTCTTTGTTTTTTGTGGTGTCAAAAGCTCTGCCTGCCTTGGGTGTCACATGGGCAGCAGGAATATGGCCCAGCAGCATCCCAGCTGAGGGGTCTGGAAAGGAGGGGACAGTCAGCATCCTCACTTCCTAGGAATTCTTGTGGCACAGACCTGCCTGGTGGCTGGCTGGGGACAAGGAGGTCCTTGTGGCTTCCAGGTTCTGGAGAAGAGAAGGGGGTTTATGCAGGATAACCCTTTGATGAGAGCTTCAGTCAGCAAGCCTGTTGTGCAGCAGGGATTTCTGTGGAAGGACTAGGTGTAGCCCTGATGCATCCACGTAGTCTTAACTACATGACTCTACTGTGGACCCTGACACAAGAAAGAGTCTGCCTCTGCAGCTCACTGCTGAGGGACAACTTTGTGCAGTGCTATTGAGGTTGGCTGCTGGCTGCAGCATGTACCTAGGAAAGGCTCTAGAAAAGATCCTGGCAGCTCCATGATCTGTCTTTAGTCATGGAAAACCACCTCTCTGTAAGAAAACCAAAGCTGGCACAGTGATGATTTGGTGATATATCTCTCTAGTGATTTGTCAGCCTCCCACTGTTGGCAGCTCACGGACATTTTCAACTACATGCAGTGTGTTTGCACCCTGAAATGATTTTCTACCCGTATCTGTACTGAGGTCCCTTTTCATCTCTGCAAGAATTTAGCATGTACACCTTCATAGGGCAGGAATTTCCACATCTGAATTTCCCTGTGATGTGAAAGAGGATATTTTTTCCACATATTTCTGAGCTGGCACCCCAAGGTTACAGAAGCAGCCTTTGCAGAGCTGGGAACTCTGCTGCATGCATAGTGACAGACTATGCTAGTTCCAACTGGACGAAGAAAAAGGACTTACCCAAGGTCAGAGAAGGAGATGTGGCAGAATCAGGAATTTAGACTCCAAGTACTTCGTGTGAAACACATGGAGTCATAGCCCAGTCTAGTGGACAGCAGGAGCACTGCTGATGTTGTCTGCGGTTGAAGGCCTCCTCCTTAGATGTTTCTCTCAGAAGTGATGTGACAGCTCCGGAGGCATTGTCAGGTTAAGCCTATGTTTTCTTAGTGTAAAGTAAATGTGTGTTTTCTTACAGCTTTTACAGATGTATTACCGGCAACAGGAAGAAATCCGTCGACTACGTGAGTTGGTAATCCAGAGAGATGTCCAAATTAAACAGCTGGAGCTGGAGCTCAGAAACCTCAGTGTGGACACAGGCAATTACTGAGGTTGCTGGCCTTTGTACCCCTGGACACTGGGGAGACTCCAGTTCCTGCAGATTACTCCTCCTGGGTTTTTTACTGGGGGTAAAATTGATATTTCAGGCAGCATGGACTTCCCTGGCTTTTGGTGGTCACATTTCCCTAATCATCACCTGACAGTTTTTGATGGATTTGCTGCGCTTCTTCAGGCTCCCCTTGCTTGTCTGCTCACCAATGTCAGAAGCTTGTGTGTTAATGCTAGTGAGAGACTTTGGAAAATCTTGCTCTTCTGGTCCTGGAGAAGCTACATGTTACGCTGTAGGAACAACCTGTTTTGCTGCCCCTCCACATGACAGGAGAATGGGAGACTGAAGGCAGCTGCCAGCTTCTTTTCTCACCTTGGGGCCCAGCAATGTGGCTCCTGTGGCTGTCATCCCCTTGTCCAGGAAGTCCACTCTGCTGAGCTTCAGGGGCACCTCCTGCTCCACAGTGATCCTTATGCATCCCTCTCACCTCACAGCTTGGCCCTGCCCCCAGGTGGTTTGGGAAAGGCGTGGCCGCCCTGACCTGGTGCTGGGGATAGTCCTGCTCTGAGTGGGAGGCTGCACTGGGGGTGCCAAGGGCTGGCGCTTTTGTGATAGGAAAAGTCAGTGTTGGAGGTCCTCCTTTAAAAAGGTGATGATGTGGGCTAGTTCTCACCAGCGAAGCTAAAGAGTCCCTGTGTCCTGTGAGTCAGTGGCCTTCTTTCGCTCCTTCTGCCAAAGACCAGCTGCAGTCAACGGGGGTCATCAGGGGTATGAGGACAACATTTAAAGCTGCACAGTGTTGAGAAAGGGGGAATTTCCCAAGAGGGATTAAAAGGATGAGTGGGAAGTTGGACCCCCAGCTCACTGCAGGCATTTCAGCAATGGTGCTAGAAGTGTTGTGTCAACCGCAGTAAGATCACAGGGCCATGGCCAGTCATGAACAGCCCTCCAGGGTTGCTGGAGTATTGCTTGTCCTTAATGCCTGCAGCTGCTGCTTCCTTAGCTCCCAGGTGCCAGCACCTTGTCCCATTTCTGCAGGCATCTACAGCTGCAGGTTCCCTCTTGGCAGCTGTGCTGTCCAGCCCCCTGCATCCTCCCAGGCTGCTCAGACTTCCTCAGCCCTGTGGCCACACTCCTCTGTGCCCTTCAGCACCAGTTCTTTGGCTCGATGCTGGACCTTATGGAGATGTCTTAAACCCAGGCAGAGCAAGCAAACACTGTTTAACCTGTAACTGAGCACCTCTATTGTGGCACGTAGAAATCACGGAATCGACTAGGTCCAGGGGATATGTCTAGGACACATCCTTGTCACCAGATGTGTTTTATTGGCTGCATTTTTTTTTGCTTATTTTTTTCATACAAAATAAATTATTTAAATTATTTCCAAGGTAAAGTAATTTTTCCAGGGGACCTTTACATCCTCTTGAGGACTGTTTGTTATTCTGTGACTGACTAGCATAGAGAATGGTTGGCCACTATGGTTCTTAACCTAGGGTTGTGTTGATTTCAGCATTTATGGAAAAGAAGGTGCTTTCATTTAGGCTTTGGTGAGACTATTTAATCAAAACTTCTTTTTTAGACAGTATGCCTGTAAAAGTGTGGACTGTGAAATGTATTTAAATTTGGAGCTTAACTGCAACCACTAATCTTTCACATGGAAAAAACCTTGAGGAAATGAAGTTACGCGTTCATGATCTGTGCCTGAATAGTTCAGTGATCATTTTAACAGTTTCTAAAACTAAAAGCTTTGTAAAAAACTGTTGAACATGGGGATAAAAACCAAATCTGTGCAATGAAAAACAAATATAACTGAATAATAAATATATTTAGAGTTTTACTTTTTAATACATGCAAGATTGTTGTTTTATTATTGTATTGTTGAAGTGACTGAATCTTAAACTGAATCAAGGTCTGAAGGGAGTGTCACCTACTGTCTCTTTCGCTTGTGTCAAGCTGTGGCCTTACTTTAGTAGGTGGGTTGTACACAGTTTTATGCAGATGGCCCTGTCTTTTTATATCTTTTCCAGTTGCTCTTGATGCTATGAAGGGGCTGCTGTTTCAGACTGTTCTGAATTGCTGTGTGTGTTGCCTTGAGTAAACTCAGTCCTGCTGGAGCTGCATTCTGTGTGGTAGCTGCTGTCTCGCAGTCCTGGCTCTTCTCTTGGGCAGTACACTGTGACCAGGCTCTTTTAGATATTCCACATGAGGAGGGTTTAATATGTTATTACCAAATTTACTTATTTGTAGACAGGATTTTGATTTAGCACATTGAAGCAGCGTGGGCAATACAAGCACAATACAGTGGCTGCAACCTCCAGCTAGATCACAGTACAAATGAAATTCCCATTATGCTCACTGTCATGATGCTGGATATCTCCAGTCATGGGGAAAAAATCTGTGGGGCTGAAGCCAGCTCAAGTCTGTAGCTCTCTTTAAAGCTCATTTTGTTGTTTTGGTTTTGCTCTGATTCCCATGGGCATGGTAGCTGTGGTGAAAAACAACCATTGCCAGTGCTCATGTCCTTGGAGCTGTCCTTCACGGTAGTGGTTTGTTGATCCATTACAGCTTTGGTCATGGAAATGTTCATGGCTGCATTCGAGATGTAATTTTAAATGGTTTTTGTAGTATTTTAGGCCAGTGTAAGGAGAAAAATGGTGGGAAATTGCCAGAGGAAGACTGGGAAGTGCTGGGAACTTTGTGCACCTGCCATGTCATCAGGACACTGTGACCTCCTGGCTCCTGGTCTTGTAAGGAGCCTTGTGCTGGTGGGAGTGTGGGGGCAGGCACTGTGTCCCTTCTCAGGGACCAATACAGTCTCACTGCTCTGAGCAAAGCCTAGAAAAAGGCAGCAGCAGGCAGATTTGTGTGGGAGGCAGGGGAAGAGTCTGCAGGCCTTTGCAACTCTGGTGTTAGGGCTGCTTAACCTCAAAGAGAGAGTAAAACACAGCCCTGCAGTGTTAGCTTGCTTGCTGGATTTAGAGCCTCACTTTAGATCTTCACCCTCTACTCCAGGCCAGCTGCCAACTGCAGAATAAAACCTAGACAATAGTTGTCATTCTCATTTTATTTCTCATCTTGGAAGGCTTGATGTGCTCAAGGAGCTACGAGCAGAGGGGAACATGGAGATGATGCCCCCTCATTTGCCCTGCAGTGGGAAGCAGCAGATCACCCTTGTTGATCTTGGGCTGGGTAGCATCCATCCCTAGCACAGGGTGGTTGCGAGCTGCAGGGGGGCACTGAAGTGAAGTTGCAGTATCATGATTTGCCTCTTGGACATGCTGCAGCACCACGTCAGAGCAGGATCTCTGAGCTTGTGATGCAGCCACTGCAGTCTGTCTACAACCTGTCTGTGCTGGGTAGCCCAGGACTGGACTTGGCACTCCTCACATGGCCTCACCAGCACTGAGGGTAGAGGAAGGACAAATTCCCTTGAGCCACTCTTAATGCACTTCTAAATACATCTGAGGATAGTGTTGGTCATTTTTGCAGGAAGCCAGTGTTGCTAGCTCAAACTCAGCTTACTGTCCAGCAGCACCTCAGAACTTCTCTGCAAAACTGCCTGTCAGCTTCACAAGTCCCCAGCATGTGCCAGTGCATGGAGCTACTTCTCAACTGCGGGACAGTGCAGTTGCCCTTGCTGTGCTTTATCACATTCCTCCCTGCCCAGCTTTGCATTTCTGCTCTTGAGGTTCTCCCAAAGTGCAGCACAACTGGCTGTTGCACCTTTCACTCCTTCCACTTTTATATACTCTCTAAACTTGAGTCTGCACTGTCCCGTCCTGCAGGTCACTATGGGAGATGTTCAACAGCTTTGGGTTTGTTTTATAAACAGTCTTTTGTTTTCTGCTCAGAAATCCAGGCTAACTACTCCTGAGCATCTTCTGATTCTTCATGCTTTTCAAAATGTTCTCCAGGAAGGAGATTTTCTCCAATATCTTCCAAAGGATTGCATGGGTCTGTAGTTCATTCATCTTCTTCCTTACACAGTTAGAATGCAGGGCTAAGAGCCATTTGCAACTTTTCCCACTCACCTCCACCTTTCAAAGAATATTGAGAGTGACCTTGCAATGCCACTGGCCTTCACCTGCCCCAGCACACTCAAGTCAAACCCATCTGCCTCCACAAACCTGTGTACATACAGGGTGTTGAAGTGTACCTCAACCTGGTCCTCCCTATTTTGACCCTCCCTAATCTGGTATACAGCAGGTATCTACTTATCTACCTCACCGATATCTGTTTTTCTCTGCTAGCTTTCCCTCTCTTTAGAACCTGGTTATGTTCTTCAGATTCTCACCATGGTTGCCATGCTTGTGGGGATCAGAAGTCTGCTATGAACAGCAGCTGTGCATCCAGTGGTTCATGCACAGTTTCTGCTGAGTCCTCTTTGGGCACAATGGAGAAAACCACTTGGGTGTCCGTGCTCTTCAGCAGCGCCCCTCAAGCCTGCTTTTGATAATTCTCAGGTCACACCTGGTGATGTCTTTGGTACACATGTGAAAAGGCACCACTGTGTAGTACAAAGCTAGATAAGCCTTGGTAGCCTCTGCACAACATTCTCAACAAAACCCCACACAAGCAGCAAACCTCCCTAAATGATAAATCTGATCAGCAGATATAGGGCTTCTGTCCCCTGTAGTGGACAGCAGTGTCCTCTGTCACTTGTCACTCACTTCCTTCTAGTTGTTTTAAGTGGTTCACATGCATCCAGGAAACCCCTTTCTGTTGGTCCTGATAAGGGTGGGACTGAGACTACATGGTTAGAGCTACCATGCTTGAAATTCTGCACCACTGAGCTACTGGCAATTGCTGCTTCTGTCAGCAAAGTAATCTCTCCTGAGTAAGATCATTGCGCATAATTAGACAAAAAAACTTCCGAGTTTAATTTTCTGTGTCACAACATGGCAAACATTATGCCCAGTTCTCTCCAAATCCTTGTCTGCGAAAAAATGATCCACAACAAAAATTAATCTGTTTAAGGAAGTTCTTAAAATGAATGCATACATAAATGAAAATTGTTTCCTCTTCTGATTTTCTCTCCTCCTGCTTTTGCTTGTTTTATCTTCAGTAGAACTTTGTGCAACCAATAACTCTGATCCAACCATAAACACCTCAGAGGAAGGGGCTCAATAGCAGAAAGAGTTATCTGTGTTTTTTATTTTTCGCAGTGCTTAGCCATTAGATATGGATAGCATATGTGAGGGGCATTAGAAGTGGATAGAGGCAGCATAATTTTATTTCCTTTGCCAGTAGAGAGTCTGGGCCTTCATCTGCTTTGAATGTTGCCTCATATTCACTGTATCAGAGTGAGTGACTGGGCTTCTGATGACAAAGTTCTTCAGCTTTGTGTTGGATTTGATGCTTTATGTTTTCAATATCTTGACTCACGTGGGTGTATTTGATCAGATCTTGAAAGGTCTATGGGAAAATACCATCAATACCTTACCTCAGTTTCAGGTCTATATGTTTCACATGCCAAAGTTAAATCTTTGCACTGATTCCATATCTCTGCAGGACTTGATGTGAACAAATTTGAGCAAGGAACAAAAACTTCTGGTGACTAAACCTGAGGGGTAGTCTGTAGGGCAGAATCACCTAGAAGTGAAGGTAGTGTGTTTTGAATAAAATGTTACTTCCTACTGATAGCCTTTACAGAATACATTGGCTTCTTTGACTTAATACAATCTGGAAAGCTTATTTTCTAGGTCAGTTATGGTGTATGTGATTGTGATGCAAAATGTTTGGGTACTTTTTTTTTGCCAGGGCCTGGAACTATGGATTCATCAATTTTCACAGAGATGTTCCTACAAATTTTTTTCATGTGAGTTTACCTCAGCGTTTTACAAAAAATATGTTTAATATGTCCATTTTGATTTGTGAGGCAGCTTCTTTGGGAAGATTTAAAGGAAATTCTGCTCAAGCACTATTTTCATGAACAAGGGCGCAAGATGCTTTGTCCCAGCTGGAAAAGTGGTAGAATAGCAGCATTTACAGCAAGATGCAAAATAAGGCACTGATTTTACTTTCTATTGCTGCTGAAAGTAAATAGATTCAAGGGAGGTAAGTGTATTCCTAAGGCTCAGACTCTGTCATTTGAAGTGTGTCACATATTTTTCTACACCCATAAATTTTGTCTGCTCATAAACCCACAATTGCTTTTGCTGGTGGTAAAGTTAAAAGTGCAATCCTATTCAAGCCAAATACATATTTAGGGAAGGGAAGCACATTGAAAAAGTGAGGGACAGATGAGAATGCTTGCCTTTTGTCTGAGAGGAGTGGTGAAAAGGGATATAGTTGGCATATCACAGAGTATTTTGAGCTGAAAGGGACCCACAAGGATCTCTGGGTCCAGCTCTTAAGTGTATGGCCCATCTGGAGACCTTGTATTTTAGGGCCACAGAAGTGAATCATAGCAGTTCATGCTCAGGTTCTTATAGTGCTTTTGTCCCTGACCCTTATGCCTAGAGGGTTATAACAATTCTTTAGGAAGCTTTGCAAGCCTCTGGAAGTGAAAAAAAAGGCTTGAAAAAATTTTTTTGCATCATCATAAAGACACAATGAAAATCAGATGCAGACAGTGAAAGTGTCAATCATGCAGAAAGAAAAAAACCTTAGTTTTCGTTCAAATGATCACTGGAAGGGAGCAAATCACTGTGTTCATAGTTCATGAAAACATGGTTCATCTGATAGTGATGGAACGGGTGTCTGTGATCCTTTCATGAAAAGAACATACAAATAACACCTGGCTCAAAAAGTGCTTCTCTCAGCATTGGAAGGCAAATGTACCAGACTTGTTTGGTTATTCATTTGAATTCAATACCAGAAAGGAGCAGGTCAGTATACCAAATAGTAAGCCCTTTCAGCTACTTAAAGATGACCATGTTGCTATAAAGATGTTCCTTTCACAGGACCATTTTAGCTGCAGGCTCCTTTGTATGTGTGGAGAGGAGTTTTTATTACTTTTCACAACAGCAAGTATTGGGTTACTAATTTTGGGAGTATGTGGCTCTCGAAACAGTATCTTTTAGACATCAGAGAAGAAAGGCCACCACCCAGTTCCCTGGTAAAGTTCACTGTGGTTTTTTGCAATTATTAAACCAATTGGGCACTGAAGAAATGGAAATTAAGCCTATCAGTGTTTTCTGCCCGTCTTACTGGAGTATGCCCAGGCTCTGGGCAATTTTTCTAATCCAGTGGGACTACTCAAAGTTCACAGAGCGCTGAATAAAATTTCCTGATGGTTAAGACAGAATGATTTTCTGTATTACACCCCTAGAGCTAGACTTGGGAGTTACAGCTTTCACTCTCTCCACTCCTTGTGAACCTCTGCAGAGTCTCGCCCCTTTCAGGGAGGCTCTTGTTTCAAAGGGAGGGTGCTTTCAGCAGCTTCTGTTTAGGGATATTTTGGTCAAGAGAAACACTTGCCAAGGTTCAAATACAGGCCCTGTCCTGCAGAGACCATCAGATTTTTCCCAGACTTTCGTTGCCACACAAGGCAAGAGTCAGGAGAGGAAGTCTCTGAGGCAAGGCTTGTAGTGTGAACTTCCTTGAAAGTGTTGTTCCAGAGAGTTTCGTACCCTTTGTTCACAAGATTGACTCTGTACTTGCCATTTGTCTCCAGCTGCAGGTAACCCAGAGTGTTTCGCTCTTTGGTACTGGTACTTTGCTGTACTGGACTGCTTTTCACATAAAAACGCTTGTGAGAGATCAAGTTAGTTTTAGGTACTTGTGCCTCTTCACCAATTTGCTTCCTAATGCTTTGTTCAAGGTGGGGATGACAATTGGTGTCTTTGAGGGTGTGTTTTGTTCGGTGAATCTGAATCCTTGAGAGTTTTTTTTGCCTTACTTTGTCTATCCATTGTCTCTTCTTTCAAGGAGTGGTTACTTTTTAAAAATTTAGTATGTAGCTGATCTTTGGTTATGTAATCGATGCTCTGGTCCAAAAGCACAAGACCTTGAATTAAACACTTGTTTAAAATTAATTCCTCCTTCCAGATCAGTGATTTGTACCACTTTTTTGAAAACCCTGAGAGTCTGGGAATCAATGCATTCCAGAGAATTTATGTTTCACTATCACAATGGTGACAGATCCTTACTTACATCTGTTGCAGCTATCAGTGCCTTCAGCTGAAATTGAATGCAAAGCTCCACAATCCAATACTTCATTGATTTCTACAGCTCTCTTTCTTTATGTGCTTGACTTCTTTGTGTATAGAGTTTAGGGCTTTTCGTGTTATTGTAAGGTTGTTCAATTAGGGAAGAAAACCCACACCTTCAGTAAACATTAACTGGAATTCTGTTCTGCAGAGATTTCTCTGCCCTAAATGCAGCATTACCTCAGTCCAGAAGAGGGAACTCTTGTTTCACGTATGGTAAGTCCAAGCAAATAGTTGAGAGCATATTCTGATGCGAAGATGAAAAGAGGAAAATAGTCTTCTCTAGCGACAATAAACAATGAGGTGTGAAAATTGAGATATTTAGAGACTTTAACAAAACAACAAAATATCAGAGCATATAAATGCCATCTATCTTTGCTTTTAGAGTATTCTTACAATCGTGATTTATATAAAAAGGTGTAAGTAGAATTGAACTGTTTACCGTAGAATAGAATAGGAGCACCTGAGACCACACTCATTTTCTGACATGTGAAATAAATTATATTAATTGAGTTATTTTGGTAATGTACTTGGATTTAATTTGATTTTTTATGTTAAGTGCATGAGCCTTTCTGGGGAACAATAAATACCCTATTAAAAATGGATCTCTGCATTTGCAGCTTTCTGCTATAAGCCATTGCCAGAAATCAGAAAGGAGAAGTGTTTTCCTTCCCACAAGAATTTACTTAAGGGAACACTCTGGCACTTCAAACTTAGATGTTGAAAATGTTCAGTTTCTTCAATAATCACTTATTGAGAGTAATTCTATAGTTTTAGTTGTATTATTCAGTTCTTGTAAGTACATGCTGAAATAATTCAACAGCCAGTGACCTTGTAGCTAATGTTTGTCTTTGGAGAAGGGGCTTCTTTCTTACATCTGCTCAACAATGATGGTATGTTTCATTTGTTAACTATATTGTTTTTAGCCTATATGCTCAACATTAAATAAAGCATTTGTATCCCAACATATTGTACGTGTTCCTGTTATCATGCATGAAATCATGCAAATGAGTGTCAAGTAACAAGTGAAGGCACAACACGAAGTCACTGAACTACTATCAACTTATCTGGACCCAAGACTGGGTATTTAATTTAGGACTGAGAATGCAAGAGAATCATACCTTAACTGTTGTCAGGACAATGTGTGGACAACGTGTAGGTGTGGTCTCCCTAGTACTAGTGCCTAGTACAGGGAAGAAAGTCTGCAGAACTGTTAGCACTGATGCTAGCTAGCATCTGTGGTTAGGTTTAAATAGAAACTGCAGGGCTACCATAAGCTGCCAATTAATGGTTTGTCAGTCAAACCACAGCAGTATTCTCACTGCTATTACTAGACTACAAGGGAATGTATGCAGACCAATAAAATCAGCCCTGTGGCTTTGACTTAGTCCTGCTGATGTGTTGCCTAATGCTGACAGCTATTTTTATATGACTTTCTCTGCTCTCTTACATAGCCACCACTGGTTCTTGTTGCTGACAGAGGGTAAAATCGATGAAACATATTTAAGTATAGATATCTGGGAGATGACACCATTCAATGCCTTATGATTACCCCCAATAAGGTAAATGCATTTCTTAAGTGAATCCACATAAAATCAGCAGGACAGAGTTTCATATGTTGTGTGTCAACACTGCACTTTGCAGTAATGCTAAACCAGTTTTTAGTCTGAATCTTGGAGGAAATATGTTTTTCCAGTTACAATGAGTTTGTTCTCACTCTTTGTGCATTTCCTAAGTGATGGAATGTATTTTGCATGGTTCTGTGTTTACTTTATCTCCTTCTTCATCAGTCCTTGTATCCTCCCACTGATTTTTTAATTTTCCTTAGGAATAGTGACACAGTGACGAGACAACTATGGTGGTTTGCCCTACAAACCATAAAAAACCCCTCACATTAAAATTCCAACTCTTGAATCTTAATGATTGAAAATGATATTCCAAATTGTAAGAACACAGCAGTTAATTAGCAGTTAAGGTCGGAAGACATTTCAATTGTAATTTAGAGTAGCTCAACTTTTGTCAATAAACTAAGTAGATAGGACTCCAGATGATACCTTGGGGCTATATTATAATCTTTCTCCACATATTACTTGTTTTGCATTTACAGCTGTATTTTGCCACCATGTGAAATGCTTTATAAATTTTCTGTACAAAAGGGTTTTGCCATACAAGCATACAAATGTATTCAAGCAAATATGATCTGGAACTCACTGGGGAGAGTAAGTGTGGTTGATTCCAGTATTTCTTCCTTCTTAGCTGTTTTTTGATTCCAGTTATGTATAGAGCAGAGCTGAAAGGACTAAAGAGGTCATCAGGCCATGTCTCTGACTGAGGCAGGATTAAGTGCACCTACACCGTTCTGGCTGGTGTTTATGTGGCTTATAAAAATCTCCAGTTATGGAGATGTGTGTCATCTTCAGGTAATCTGTGTCAATTCTTTTCCATCTTTACCCTCAACAGGATTTACACTAATGTCTTGTCTGGATTTTCCTTTCTGTACTTTAAGGTTATTACTTTTTGTCCTATTTTGTGGAACTGTAGATTACACTATTCATTTTTATTCTGTGACAGCACTTTGCCTTGCCGGAGACTAAGTCCCTCAGTGAACTTACCCTTAGTTCATTTGCTTCTTCCTCACTGGATTCATCTCACTGATCCTCTGGGTTATTTTAAGCGGTTCTGTTCAAATCTTGTGATGCAACACTGTACACAGGCTCCCAGAGGACAAAGGTGCATTCAAAGGTTTTCTTGGCTGTAGCCATGTTTCTGAATGCCTGTATGATTCCTTTTTATCTATAGAAATGAGTGGAATCATGCTCAAGATATATAATCACTGTAAGCCTGGCCTCCCTTTCTGTAGAGCTGCTTTTCTCCTATTTTTCACATTATGTTTTCTGTTTATGAGTAGTATTTCATGCATCTCTGTAAAAGTAGTTTACGAACACCTTGAAATAAAAATGTGCCTGAGGAGGAATGGGAGGTCAAACTTCAAAATTTTGCCATTGAGAGCTAGCAGGTGAATTTTTCTTTTTCTCTGGAGGTTACAGTGCTATATTGAATTACAACAACTGGAAATTCAGCTGTCTTAATTACTGAAATCAATGAACAGTTGTCCAGCTATTTTTGCTCAACCATTCATGAAGCTGGGTGAGTGCCTACCTGGCTCAAACTTTAATTTGCTCCTTGTATGCTGTTTATGAAATGACTAGATGCTTTGATATCTTGTTCCCTGGAAGAGAATATAAGAACATCTGAGGACAGAGCACCATAGGATGGGTTCTCTTCCTCATAATGAGGCCTCTTTCTTGAATTTTCAGTGTTGGCAGAAAGTCTTATATTTCCCTGCTACATATAGGTTTCCTGAAATAAACATAGTTGCATATAACAAAACCAAAAGATTAAATACATGCTACAAATACTAAAAAATGTTGGAGAAAAATCATTAAGTGCTGACAGAAAGTGAAGGTAGGAAGGAGCAGGATGGAAGTAAGTCTTTCCTTTCAGTTCTAAAATACTGACCCCCGAAGGACACTATCACAGAAAGGCTGTGCTGAATTCTTTGACCTGTGACATGCTTTGGTTATGAAAGAGAGCTTATTGGATAAAATTTCAGACAAATGAGAGTCACCGTGTCCCTTTTAGAAATACCTGGGTGAGGTTTTTCTGGATTGGGTAACGTGGAAGATCAGAACAATTTAAAAGTCCCTTCAGCCTTAAAATCATTGAGTGAGCAAAAGATCAGTGAGAATAATGCTAACAATCCCAAGGACAAGTAATGTGGAAGTGAAGCTAAAAAGGAACATAGAAGATGAGGGAAATTCAGTACTAACAGGCAATATGGCTTCTGAAGAGGGGAGAATGAGTAACAAAGCAGAGGTTCAACTTCATCTGCTGGATTCCGATGGAAGATTGATGCAGATTTCAAAGGTCTGTGGATTAGGCTCTTAAAGTGTCCCCAGCTTTTATGTAAACATAAGTATAAACACCAGTACATGTATGCACACAGACATTAGTACTTGGAGTGTTTGTTTTGTTATAAATAATTTTGAAGGTTTATTTTGGAGAACTTGAAAATGAAATTGTGTTCACCCGTGAGAGAAAGACACTACTATGACTAACACAGTGTCAAGTGTCAGTAATGGTTGGCTATTTTCTGTACATGTGGCTTTCCTAAAGATTAAATTAAGTAGCGTCTCTTCAAAAAAGAAACACTATGTCATTGTTTTTCAGAGAATAGATAGGTCTTAGATGTGGGACAGAGAAATCAGGAAATGTGTATTCCATCACAAAGAGAACTTACACACTTTCTGGGAAGGATATGTGTATCATTTCACTTGCGTACTTCCTGTTAATAGGCAGAATCATCCTTTCGATTGCATAGAACAGAATATTTCAGCTGAGCTGTCAGAAGAAAGCACAAATATCTCTTCCTAAAATGAGAAAAACAAACAGGTTTCATAGAGCTTGATTTTACTTCTGACCTTTAAATTGGGGATTTGGACAAAAAGAAGGGAAGGGAATGATTTTGGTGGCAATACTCCTCTATTAAACACGTTCAGTGTTCTGGGTCAAAAGGGGAATCCATCAAAATTGCAAAGTACTCAGTGGAGCAGCTGTGGTGGTCCAGCATAGGCAGGTTACAAACCACTGCCACGTATTAGCCATCTGGGAACAATTGGAAATGCCTGCCATTATCTGCCAGGGGCAGCAATTTGTAGGCGCTATGGTGCATTATGATGGATTAGCTCTGCATCTGAAGGTGTCACGACCCATTTCTCTGCATCTTCTTTGGGATAACATGGCAAAGCAAAGGCTTTTATTGTGGCAGTTTCAGGGTAAGGAATCTAATTTGTAATGATGCTGTAGGGCAGAAGGGAAGAAAGGCTTTAATAGCCACTGTGCTTGTGAACAAAGCCTGCACTTCAGTTCAGGACTTGGCTGCCTTCATGATTACCTACTTGAAGGAATTCCTTATTCAGGAATTATTTACATACTTCCATGGACATTGGAGCTGAGCCATTAGCACCAGACTGGGACTTGTTTGCCAGGATGCTTCTTCAAGGATTGGTGATCTGCCCTCTCACTCCTCTCACTCCTCTCCCTCCATCTCCAACTCGCTATACTCCAGCAGACCTTCACCACTCCCATCAGCCTTAGGCTGCTCTGGTGGTCCTTGGCAGTCCAGCTCCTTGCAGTTCCTGCCTCAGGGAAGGCACTGAGTCTGTGGTACTCCTCTTTGTGACATTTGTAGGGAGCATGAGGCCTCCACTGCCTTCACCCTTGTCATGAGAACCTTTCTGAACAATCTCTCTGTCCCTCTTACAAATGCAGCTGATGAGGTAGTTAGTCTCATCTCATCTCATTGTATCTTGTGCAATGGGTAACTAATGTATACAAATATAGGCATACAGACATATTTTACTCTCATGACACTCACTGCCACACACCTCTGCTGATGTGTATGTAGGAACTTTGGGAGTAGACTTCTTTCAGTGTGCAGCTGATCATATTTATATTGTTTCTGAAACAGGCACCAACAGGAAGTTTTGTACTTTTGTTTGTTTATTTGCACTTTCTTTTTTCTTTGATTTGCTTTGCTTTAAAAAAAAAAAAAAAAAAAGAAAAAAAGAAAGAAAAAAAGGGCCTGGAAGCAATACATTTTAATTTTTTTTTTAAAGGAAAAAAAAGAAAGCAGAATGGTATCTCGTTGTGTGAATCCCAACTAACCTTTACTTGTAACTACTGCTTTGACCACTGTCCAGACCTGTTTCCCTATGAAACAGTGGAAAGGGAAAATAAAATGCCATATTTGTTGAGCTAACTACTTAGACTGTTGCTGGCTGTTGGCTGATCTCCCATCTCAAGAAAATAACTACAGTTGACCCTTTGATTTAAAGTCTTTCAAAAAGCCTTAATTATGTTTAATGAGCAACAATGCAGTCTAAAATATCAAGCAGGAGGTTCCTACACTTCTGTCCTTTTTTGAGGCCAGGTGAGTGAGGGCTTTCTAAAGAAATGCAGGACCTTTGTGAGGAAAAGGTAAATACTTTCTTAATCTCAGAAACTCCTACCTCTTCTGGTAGGTTTTGTCTTTGTCCCAACAAGCAGAGAAAATGTGATTTATACTTTCTGGGATCAGATCCCTCTATAACTCCTTTACCTGGAATTTCAGTCCTGAGCCTGAGCAGCAGTTAGTGTCCATTACCTTGCAAAATGAATTCTTGTCTGAATTCAGTCATAGCACCTCTACTCTCTCGTGTTGATATAGTATCAGTAATGGCACTTCTTCAGTCCTCACTGATTTCCTCTGTAGTGATGGATATGTAGTTCTGTGCAAGAATGACACCAGTAGCAACAAGACAAGAGTCATTTTGATGGGGACAGGGCTGGCATGAGGACCTTCTGTACAGATGATTTTGTAATATTCCATATGACATTCTTTCCTCCATAAGACACAATAAACAGTCTTAAACTCCTAGTGATAAGAAGATAGATGTTATTGTGGACTTTTTCTTTGAAATGCGAATAATTTTCTACTCTTGCAACAATATTTATCTATTCCTATTCACTTATTAACCTTACAGTATTCTTTCACAAGCCCATTGAGAGACTGACCATCAAAAGAAAAATAGGAAATGCAGTATAGATACCAAAACATTTATTTGTTACTCCTTACTGCTTCACAAGTAAGTGAAGTTGTAAGGTTGGGATGGGTGGTAAAGTGGGATATATAAGATATCCCAGTAATATTATGCAGGGGTTGGGAGATGAATATTTTGCTGGTGTCACAAGGGGACAAGTTACAGAGCAAGTGCAAGTACACAGGATATAGGAGAAGACATGCAATGAAAAGAGGCAGATCTGGCTATTACCTGCCTTACTGCACACCGCCCTGTGGAAACATGCTGTTTTCGTAAGCTGGCAGCAAGTAGCCACAGACAGATGGAATTAGTGAATAGCTGGGGGAAAGCAACTCTTCTGTTGCCTTTTCTTCATGCTAAAAGGGTTTGTGCCTGTAGCTGGATTGTTTGACAACTTCTGGTGTTCCCTCTACCACAGTTTTGGTTGCATATAGTGAAGAAAAGTGTGATTAAAAGAAGCATATCTATTAGATTTAAATTTCAGAAGTTCATGTACAGAGCACTGAAGGGAATGTCAGCTCTCCTTGCTTTATGCCAAGAAGCTTTTTGTTGCTAACCTTTTGGTGAGAAATGAGAGAAGAAAACACATCACTGTTGTTATATATAGGTTGTCATTACTTTTCTGTCTTGTACACACAATAGCCACTGTGTTCAGAGGAAACATGGACACTTTTACTGAGAGCTCTTAATGGACCAGCAGATCAGCATTTTTTGAAGTTCCATAAGATAAATGCAGAAGAGGTTACCTGTCAGGGTATTAACTTAAGTCTTGCCACAGAAGATAATGGTGGATTGCATATTAACTCTTGAAGAGGTGCCTTGTATGTCACAACCATCACTGCAAGCTTGGAAATTGTAAGTGTAAGGCAGATAAAATAATGAAAGAAAAAGGAAGGAATAATCTTAAGTATGAAAAGCAAAAAATATGCTACAAGTGTTCCTTTGGAATGCACAGAATTCCTAACAGGTCTACAGACAAAGTGTGAAGGGATGAGGCAGAAGATGCTACAGTGGGCTCCTGTTTTTGCTGTGGAGGAGGACTGGGGTGGGAACCAAATGCCAACATTCACATTGCAGCCTGGGCAGAAGCGAGTGGACTCAGGGAGAGCCTGTCACCATTCTTTCCTTGGCATCTGTAAAACAGCACCTAAACAAGCGTGGGCTTTTTTAGGAGTGGTAGTGGTGCTGGTACTTTTCAAACTGCTGCGGAGGTGAAGACACCATAGACATGAAGAGGAAAACCCAAGCTGTGTGCCAGAATAGAAAATAGTGCTTGTGATTGTAAACAGGTGGATGAGCTATGAATGGTAACAGTCAGGCTCAGAACATTTAAAAAGGCACAGGGGCATTTAATGTATCAGTGCCTGCAAAATTAGCTAAACATTTCTTAGAAAAATGTTAATCTTCCACCTGTGGGGAGAGACCTTACATGCCTCTCCTGCAGGTTTTATTCTCAAGAATTGGCAGAGTGTTTGCTGAGGAGAAATGACAATGAATAAACAGGTAGGATCATGCCATATCACTGCTCTCTACTCTGCTGTCTCAATAGACGTATGCTTTTGGGCCAGCATCTGGTATGGGGTTTCATCCTGTTTGACTGGAGGCACTTGGTGTGCATACATTTGGCTCCAGACCAGGCACCAACTATGCAGTCAGTGGAGGAGCAGCCTGCTTCTAAGGAAGGAAGATTTTGCCTTGGGTAGAAAGAGTTAGTTTTTCAAAATGGTGAAATCTGTGCATAGTGTGAGGACCCTGAAAATGGTGTCACAGTGATCCTAAGGGATTCATCAAAGGGGTCGCTTAGAGAGATTGTTCTTGGCCTTAATCTGTCTCGAGTTTTAAAACTGGAGAAATTTTCTTTCCAAAGGAGGTTATTGGTGTCAAAGACACTGTTGATGCTCAGCTGGCACAGTAAGGCACTGTAGGTACTTCAGGTTTGCAAAACCCTGTGAAAAGACATGTGCAGCACTAATTGGCTTTTGTTATTTTCTTAGAGCAACTTCTGGGGCATTCATTCCTGTGGCCTCAATTCAGCTGCATGGCAGGTATTCATCATTAGTGCTTCTTTGCCTGCTATATAAGATTTTTTCTCAACATTTTGAAAAGGCCTAATTTATTGCCATAGGGATGCCTTTGGAGAAGGTGTGGCAATTCTTGCAAGAGCTGTGTAAGATATAGTGACCCTTGGCTATGGAGAGCAGTTGCAGAGGTAGGAGAACCGCCAGCTTCCTGTTTTCCACCTGCTTGCCCTGGGTTGGGGACAGGTAGATTAGAACAAATTGAAACAAAGTGACAATGATCTCAGCCTGAACACAGCAGATCTCACATACAAGTAGATCATGGGTTTGGGTCTCTGGGTTATATTTGCTAGTAAGTCCTTTTCATATCCTTCTGAAGATCAAAAAAAAGGTAGCTACATTTTTCTTTTCCTTTCTCCACAAAGGATGCCCCCATACATCTTCCTGCTTCCAGCTACAAACTTTTAGGGACAAACATATGCAGAAAATCATTTTATAAGACTTTTATTGCAAAAAAAATTTCTCTTCATGTAAACTTGAAAGACTTCAGTATTTCAGCTATGCTGATGAGTTTATCAGCGCATCATTGTGTCACTTGATAACACCATAAAACTGTGTGAAAGGATACACATACCCCACAAGCTAGTATGTAAGTGGGCAGAGACAGATAATTTTCTTCACTGCAAAGACTATAAAAATGGTCACGGTAAGTTAGACCAAAGGTCTATCTGAGGCAGGGTTCATTTTTTAGTCGTAATAAAAACCAGGTGTGTAGAGCAAATTAGGACCAGGGGAAATATATGTGAAATTTCCCCCAGGGTCCAACTATTTTCAGCTTGGAAACTCCCTTGTTTAGAACTGGGATCAGTGTATTCTTCCAGCGTACTAAGCATTCCACAACCGGGCACAGGAGAGTAGTGGATAAGCTAGTGGAAAAGCTTTAAGCACGTCCTACTGTGAAGACAATACTTTAAGAAATCATTGGAACAGATACCACAATGATGAGGGAGTTTAGAAAGCCCAGTCATGTATATAATTCTGTAGTTAACGTGTTTTGCAATGGAAGGTGTGATTACCAGGTAAAATAGAATATAGTTTGCAATGGCTAAAATGGCCAAGAATGTGATTTCTAAGCATCTTTCTCTGTAGCTCAATGACTGTCAAAAAGGCTTATGTTTACTTTCTTATGTATGATGCACTCCCTGTACTTCTAATCATAAACTGTTTGCTCCAAGAACCCCTCCAGCAAGTTCAAACAAACAAAGCAACCGGTAAAGTGGTAGCTGCATGTGAGTGCCTGGGGAGAGGGATGTTATAAATGCTGACAATAGATGGGCTCAATATATTGTTTGAGAAAGTTGTAGCTAGTTGCCTCATTCATCATAGTGACAGCAATACTGACAGCTCTCTGCAGTGCTTCATCTGTGAAATGATGGATCAGCAATGAGGGCTGGCTGGCAGGAGGCACTTGAAACATCCAGGGCTTTCAAAGTCTACTTTCTGTGTAATGCTTTATTCGTGCTGCATAATGGACAAGCACAGGCAGTGTGCTGAATTATAGGCTTGAGCCTTGAGATCCAGTCCAGGGATAATTTTCCTAAATCTGCACAATTCTCTCCTTTTCAGATGCATGCAATAGAAAGCCTGTGGCAGAAATGGGGAAGGTGAGACCTCTTCAAGGCCTGGCCACTCAGAGCTGTTTGAAGTCAGTGCAGAGATGCAGAGCAGTAAGTTAGGACAGTGGGAGAGGCTAGACCTTTCTGTGATTTGCATTTGGAATAGAACTGGCCTGGATGTCGATGCTGAAAACCAGAGATTATTTAAATCTATAAATCGGTCTATGAGCTGTATGCAGAGAGGCAAATTAATGATGACATAAATCTAATGGCTGGTGTAGCTCAAAGAGTAAGCAAAGTCACAGTGCCATGACAACAGCAGGTGTATTCACAAAGGATGTGAAATAGAGTTTAAAACTGGGCAAAGAAGGGTTGAATAAAAGTAGTATGTGCAGGACATGAGTGAAATGCTCCCCGACAGCACCATCATACTTGGCTTTTTCTTCTTCATTGCTGTGAAGGTGACAGGAGACTTGTTAAGGCAGAGCAGTAGCAGCATCTAAAGCTGTATTTTAGTTAGGGGTCACTGTCAGTGCTTTCATTATAGCACTTGTTCCTCCAGATAATATAGTACTGCAATAAAAAAATTCACTCTGGCCTGAAAGATGCTATATAGCATTTTGGTCTAGGAGCACAAACAGAGCAGTGAAACAGCCCAACTGGAAGTCTGCTGAAGTCAAGAGCAAGGCTTTTGTTTGCTTTCTGATCAGGCTCCGTGTAAGCTGAGTGGCTGTGAGATGAATTTGCAATGCTGAATATCCAGTGTCAGCAGAGCATGAACAGTGGAAGCGCCTGCTTCCCTGCAGGGACCATTGTCTGAGCACACTAGCTTTGTAAGATGCACATTAAAACACATCCCTATGGTGTGAGCAGGGGCCAGTCAGCAGAGCTTGCAGAGATAGCACAGATCACACCACTGCTTGGATCCATCACTCCTGACACTGGGAAAGGGATCAAAATATCCAAATTAGGACTGAAGTATCTGTTTATTTGCCCAGAAGTCAGTCAAAAGAGGAAGACAATTTCCAAGGTGAGCTGTGATATGGAAGTGTATGGTTACAAATTTATTATCTCTGTCCTGTGGCTGAAGTGAAGTAGGGTTACAGAGGAATTGCTATTAAGGCTCTATACAGACATTGTCCCGCTGAGGGCCTTCCCAGGACTTGGTCCCCATGGTTTCTTACAAGGGAATCCAGCTGGAACAGGTCCAGGTACTCTGTGGAGGAAGCTTTCTTCACATTTTTTGAGGCTTGAGTGGCTGAGTTGTGGTTCATCGTGTGGTTGGCAGAAGAGATATTTACAACTTCGTGTGTGTGAAGATCCTCCAACAGAAAGGGAGATTCCTGCAGTGTAAGACATGGAAAATGAGGATTCTTCAGCCAATCAAGTCTTCCTCATGAAGTACAATCAAGTACAATACAAAAAGCACCATTTTTCAATCTCCTTTAGTTTTCAGACCTCTAAAGTATAGGGAGATTGAAGATGCAGACAACAGTACACTGAATTTAAGACAACAAATATAGGCTTGTTTCTCTTAATTACTTTTTTTTTCAGGTGTGCTTGGTCTGCAGGCCTTACAGAATGTGCAGACACACTGAGAAGATAAGCTCCTTGAAAAGGGTATTCTAAAAGGAATGAATTTTTCTTGTGTCATAATTTCTGATTTACTTTGAAGTTTAATCAGACTGAAGTAAATGCCACAGTTTAAACTGGACATGACCCAGCAAGGTGTACTTGCAGCCCAGAACACCAGCCACATCCTGGGATGCAACAAAAAGAGATGGTCAGGAGATCAAGGGGGGATTCTCCCCCTCTGCTCTGCCCTTGAGAGACCCCACTTGAAGTGCTGTGTCCAGCTCTGGGGCCCTCAGCACAAGAAAGATGTGAATCTGTTCTAATGGGTCCCAAGGAGGGAGCCAAAAATAACAAGAGGGATGGAACACCTCTCCTGTGTGGACAGGCTGAGAGGGTTGGGCTTGTTCAGCCTGGAAAAGAGGTGGTCTCTCTTCTCTCCTTCTGGGGAGGGCTTATTATGGCCTTTCAGTAAATTTGAAGCAGGCTTATAGCAAAGGTAGAGAGACATACATTTTAGCAGGGACTGTAATGGTAGAATGGTTTTTAAGCTAAAAAAATATGGATCCAGACTAGATTTAAGAAAGCAATTTTTTATGATGAGGGTGAAATGTTGGCACAGGTTGCCTGGAGAGGTGGTCAATGGCCAATGCTGCATCCTTGGAAATGTTCAAGGTCAAGTGGGATGGGGCTCTGAACACCCTGGTGTAGTTGAAAATGTCCCTTCTTATTGCTGAGATTTTGTGTTAGATGACCTTCAAAGGTCCCGTCCAACTCAAACCATTGTATGATTCTGTGATTCTGTGATTTTGTGATCAGCTCTCTCCCCAGTAGCAACCCAAAGAGTTATCTGGCTGTGAAGATCTGAATCATCTTTGGTTTGGAGTCTAGTTTTGCTACTTTATGAGAGTAAGAATTTAGATGTGAGTGGTCTTGAGCAGCGTGGTGTGTGCCCTGTCCTGGTGCTTGTACAGAAGAGCTGTTCTATGACCTCTTGTGTGGTTCGTGCTGCTGAGCTAGTGACCTCAGCCAGAACTTTGTTACTGGAGAAGGGCTCCTCTCTTTGTGGTCTGATTTCAAGTCATTACTTCATCTGAAATAAGTCAGAATAATAGGACTTTGAAAAAAAACCCAAACCCTACAGTGGCTGGCATTACTCACTGAAACTCCATAAGATGAACTGACATGGGGCACAAATTGTGATCTTGTCATAAGAGGTCAGTTGTGTCCAAGGTTGGGGCATGTTTGTAATGTGGCACCATGTGAAGCTTTTTCATGCTTTAACATGTGTGAAAACTAGTTCTGTTTGTGGTTTTATCATTTGTTTCTACGACAGTGAGTTTGGCAGCAGGGGGTGTATTTTCATTAATCTGTATTTTTTGGTGTTTTTTAAAAATTTGATTTATGGGACATAAGGAGGAAAAAAGTTCACTGTGAGACATTATAATTTAAGATAGTTAGGTTTCCAACTTGAATAGTTCTGGGAAACTAGTTATTTGATCTATAATCCCATTTTCAACTTTGAGTCCTGGTATTTTCAAAACTACTGATAATTTGCATATTCTAAAACAACTGATACATTTTGTGGCACTGGATTTGTATATTTCTGCTACTTCTTTGTTTTTATAAAAATACAATTAATGCTATTTTGATCTTGAATTATAATTTCGAGAGGATATGCATTTATCCAGACATTATTTAAGTACGGAGTTTGCTTACTGATTCATCATTCTAACAAAAAAACGAAAGAACAGCTGCAAAATTAATCCAGTTTATCATTTGTCCAATTTGGTCACCCATCCACCTGGGTGGGTGCCATAGAGCTGGTGAATTCCTGTGACATTTTCTTAAATGTGATTTTTTTAAAGTATGTTCAGGATTGCTCCAGTGTATAGAACTGCTGGGATAGGGACAGATTGTCCCACTGGGCAATCTTAATACCATGCTTTACATTCCAGATAAACTGCTACACATTATTTTGTGTCATCATGCAGCCCTACTTGCTGGGATCACAGTCCTACTGTTGACTCAACAGAAATATGATAAGAAACTGATTGAAGAGGGGGATCTGACACAGGGCTGTGGATCTGCTAGTGTATTTTTATGTTTGGTTTCAATAAAATCAGAAGTTCTAACGTAATTAAAAAATTAGCCTTTTGCTTTTCTCCCCTTTAAGTTAAGCTCTTAAAGTGTATGAAGGTTTGCAATGCAATTAATAGAGACTTGGGCAATATTATTCATTGTAGAGTTACTTTAACTGTGGTCTTACAGCCATTCAGTTCTTTTTTTCTACTATGTCCTTATGACACAGTAAGCAGCAGAGCATACATCAAAAACATGCTTATCACTGGTATAGCTACTTATATCTTACCTCCTATTCATCATGTATGAAGTCATATGAGTTGTAAATGTGACAGCAATATATGATAATGCCAAAATTTTTTGTGTTGAAAGTGTCAGAGTTTCAGGAATAAAGAATTCAGAGAAATGAAAGAAATCAGAAGAATGGGGGCTTGAATTTAAATACATTATTTGTAAGTGTGCTTTTCTCTTTAATCAGAGACCCACTAAACAGTCCCAACTTCTTGTAGTCATTGAATTATGAGAATAGTGAGCATCTCTGGGAACAGTGCCTATCAGAGACCATGAATTCTTCCTCATAACAAAACCTTAAGGATCTGCTTTTAACACTACAATACATGGATGCAGGCTCTCTTACAGAATCCGTAAAAAAGAAATCCCTTAAAAAAGCGATGCACTTTGGTGTCAGAAACCTGATGTGTAGGGCATGGGTGGGCCTGATGCCTTAAGTTTTAGCTTTCGTATTTTCCAGATTCTGTACTGCATTAGTATATAACTCTGAACTTCATATAAAGTGTTAGCAAGTTCTCCTCACAGTTTCATTAGACAAAACAATCCTTTTCCAGCCCAAGAACAAAGGACACCACTGCAGCTTCAGGCCTAAGAAGTATAAACAACAGCAAATTGAGGAGAGCAGTCTGGGAGGATGGGACTTAATAGCCTGAAGCTGTAATTGGACAATTAACCCCAATATGTAAATGGACCAAAAATTATAAACGCGTGAAAACGTGTGACCCGTCATTCATCTTGGGTGTAGCCCTGGCCAGGCTCTTGTAGTGCCCAAGGTAGTAGTGCCCTTTGAAGGCCTTTTTAATGAATACCTACTTTATTCCTTTGACACTGCCTAGCCTCTGTTCCAGGTAGCCTCTCAAGGCATCACGCCCTGGTCTCTGGGAGCAGGATGGTGGAGATGGACCATGCGAGATGCACGACCAGCACTGCAGGATAGCAGATGGTGAAAGCAGACTTGGGCCAGCTCTGCACAGCTTGCAGATTCTTTCCCATGCACTGCATTAGTATTGTATTAGGCTGTGGGGTCAGCAGGACTCACAATGCAGTCCTGGGTAGCTGGGAAACAGTGACCACTGGGTTTTACCGCAGGGGCTGAAACTCTGGAAGAACTTTTGGTGAAACCATATCACCTCTGGGGAATACAGTGCCAGGACATTTCTTCCACAATGTCCTGTGGAGATTCCTATCATGCTTAGTGGAGGGGTGAGAGATGGTTGTCAACATTCTTGTTCACACCACACCTTTGAGGACACCTTTGATAACCCAGGCACTCTAGTAACTAGCACACACCCCCATATGGCTTTTGGAAACATGAAACTCATGAGGAATGTTTTAGATTATATCCCTGTGCCTTTGCCATTACATCATTTGCCCACATAAAGTTACTTGGTTCCCACACACATATATTTTTTTACATAATACAATACACAGGGAGTAGCAGAATCAGATAGTAAGTTTATGACCATATGATGTTTCTCTGATCAATACTATTTCATGTTAATGCAGGGAAGGAGAAAAGACCAGGAGATACTGCCTCTCAAGAGCAGTGCAGTAAGACTGAAAATATGAAATACAGAGAATGTATTTATATCCCTCATCTATCTCATTCAGAGCTATCTGACATGAAAAATTCAGACAGAGTCCTCCATTTGGGACTTTTCCATGCTTGGCCCATGTCCCAGTCAAAGACATGCACACTTGAATTGGAAAACCTGAAAATCCAATTTAAAATAATGCATTTTAGTGTATTTCTGTGTTTTTGAGAAGATTCTGAGTAGTTGTAATTCAGCAGGGTACCAACATCCCTTTTCAAAACTGTATATGCCACAGAATGGAATTGTTATCCAGAGGTCAGTTGTTCTCTGTGCTTTTATTTACTTTTGGGATGATTTTCAGTTACTGTAGGCTCAAGCCCTCGGGATGTAAAAACTAATTAAAAGAGTGAATTTTTATGAGGAATGATGGACAGTAAGTTGTACATCACAAAATGTCTGCACAAGGCAACGACTTGTAAGCATGGCTACTCAAAGTATGATTCAAATTTTCTTTCCATTAAATAGGTTAAGTCATGAACTGAGACTCTAGAGGGCTGGCTAAGTTTTCAAGAAGTTTGGGCTCAGTTTACTATATATCTACACCAGTTCCATCTCCATGAGTTTGGATTACAAACATCATTGACAGCATCATTGGGTTCAGCCCACTGATGCTTGAAGAGGAGGAAAGGCAGCACTAAGAAACTGAGTGTAGCAGTGTCCTCTGTCAGAGTATTATTTTATGCATATGTCTCCATTTCTGCCTTTTAGAGAGGCTCCTTTTGACACAAAGTCTTACCATGTGGACTTAGTTTGGCTAAATCTGCAAGGAGCAGAGTTTCATTTATAACTTCCCCTAAAAGAGCTGCTGTACTTTCAACTCCTTTAAATCAGAGGCTTCTGCAGCTGCATATTTCAGGGATGCAGAAGGCTGGTTGTGTTCTCAATATTTCTTTTGATGTTAGGCAGCTCAGGATAAGATAAAATTGTGAACACTCCTTGGGTTATAACTTGAATTTACAATCTTGACAGCTCTGTTCAGGCTCAGTGCCAAAAAGCTCTTGGTACATTTAAACAATGATAGGATGAAGCGATATTGTCTCCTAAGGGACAACAGAAAACAACTTGGCCTTTCAGAAATGTTACATTGATGTGTTTTCCTAGGAACATCAAGTCTAAGTATGGTAATCTCCTGGTAAAGCATCTCCAGAGATCTCAATTGAAAGAAAGGTATGATACACTAAAACTGCTGGATGGAATGTAAATAAGGAAAAAGAATGAAAATGGGAAAGCAGTTTCCCATTAGATAAACTGTAAATCTGCAGGAATAATTTCTTGATAGGAAAAGGGATTTTTTGTTCATTAAAGAGCAGTTTGGAGGGACACTTCCATAGTAATTGTTGTGTAATATAAGTGCGTGATGGACTCTCAGCATAATCTGGAACTTGTTGTTGTCAAATAATACCAATCATTTTGTCATTCTTTATTTTTACAGCAGTCATTTCTGTTTCATCTTGGGCAAAATAATATCAAAGTCCAATCTTGTAAGTCATGTCTCTGCATCAACAGTGAAAGGCTAAACAACGAAAATGTGGGCTAAATAAGGCAGTTTTTATGAAAAGAGTCATAGATAAAGACAGAGGTGCTCAATGCTGTCTTTTCCTCACTCTTTGCTGGTGGATTCCGCCAAGATAGAACTTAAGGAGGGCGAGAACAACCAGCAAGTGGAGGAAGGTTGAGTCAGGGATTGGTTGCACAGATTCAACACCTACAAGGCTGTGGAACTCCTAAGGCTGTTGTGAGAGCTGGCCAATGGCTGTATAAGATCACTTTCAAGCATTTTTGAAAGGCCGTGGAGAGTTTCCTCTCCTTTTGTTCAAAAAAGGAGAGGAAAGATGATCTGGGGAACCTCAGGGCAATCAAGTCTCACTTTTCTTCCTGAGACAACCATGGCATACATTCAGTTGGAGCACACTTCTTGCTGCATGAAACAGAAGACTACTGGGACCACCAGCACCATTGGCCAGGTGTGAATCAGGTCTGAGACAGCTGCTTACCTTGTGTGATAACGTATTTGTGGACAAGGGAAGAACACGGAATATAACAAGGTTTCCAACAGTATTCCACAAGGTCCTTGAATCCATGCTAGAGATTAAAGTCTGGGTGGGTAAAAACCTGCTTGACTGGTCAAGATGAGAGGTGGTGGTCACTGGGCCAAATCTGACTGGAAGCTTATACTCCATTGTGAGGGAACATAGGCGATCGGAAGACTTACGGGATGTACGCGAAAGATAGAACCCCTCCGTTTAGTTGTTTAACCCCATAGTTACTTAGGACCACCCAGCTTGTGACACAAACAGGGGGATGTGACATTCCAAACCTAGGTTATAAAGCATCAAATAATTCCTTAATAAACGCCATTTGCCTTCCACCATACTGGTGTCAGAGAGCTCATGGACCAAGTGGCCAGGGGTGGGTCGCCGTGCTGTTCCTGAACCAGGTGGCCACACCTCAGAAGAGGCGACACTCCATGGAGTCTTTCAGGATCTTCTCTGGGACCTTTCCTGGTTACAGTGGTGAACATGGGAAGTCACAAGAGCACCCTGTCAGGTTTGTAGGTCACACCAAGGCTGTGGGTCTAGGGTTAGTTCATCTGGAACATCAGGGCACCCAGCAGCACCTCAGTGCTGATGGAGAGGGAATCAGTGAGATGGGGACAAGCTCCTTATAGCAGTTCTTGGCTGCATGCAAGAAAACCACATTTTCTTTCTAAAGATAACAGCCACACCCTAGAGGAGCTGCCCTGTGTGCCCTGCGGTCTCCACTCTTGGAGACTGCAAACCTAGAACTGAGCTACTGCTCTGTGCAGGTGATGAATAAGGGGCCCTCTGGGGCCCCCATTTCCCATTAGTGCTCTGGCAAGTGTTCTATGGCTTTATGAAGCAGAGAACTACAGAGCATTGTGTTTTAAAGTGCAGTTGAAGGTTTCACATCAGCACAGCTCTGATTATGCAGTAGATGGAATTTTCAGTCTTTGCTTTACTAAAACATTTTATCGTTTTAGGCAGTAAATGGGATGAATCAAATCCATGACCAAAATGCTGTGACTTTGCAGTGGTGAAGACAAGGGCAATCTGCTCTCTGCGGTCTGCATGTCAGGTGACGTGGTCTTTGCTTAAACTCATTTACACTTTGGTAATGCCATTGTAAAACTGTTACTGTCTTCATCGCTCAGTCCTTTCAATCTACTTTGAGGGAGTGGAAATCAATACATAAAACGGGAGTCTCCTGTTTTTTTCTCTGACAACTGTGAAATGCTAGCAGTTTCTAGAAAAGAATACTCTGTTGGCTGTTTTTTCTGCTTGCCCAAAACTGAAGGAAGTATGGGTGAATAAATGTCACCCAAATGTCTTTCTCAAAATAGCCACTCCTCTCCTTTGACACTTTTCCAAAGATGCAAGGGCTATTATCCTGATTTCTGAGTAATTTCTATGGCAATACTTTTTCATTAATATTTTGGTTTTGAACTATTAGTCTTGCTACGTGTTTTATTCTTCAACCTTATCTAGACAGAGACTTTTTCATAGTGCAAAGTCTATCTGATTTGGTATACCCAGGATATTTTACAGTGGTAGCTATCATACTAAGAAGCAAACAGAGGCCAGCAGATTGATTTGCTGTGGCAACAGAGATGAGTCTGATATTGATAGGCCTACACTGAGGGCTCATGCTTCACCCAGCAGGCTTCAGAAGGCTGTTTATTATTTCATTTTTTGGCTTAGAATAATGTGATAAATGACCTCTTGTCTTGCTTTGTGGCTCTCTTTGCTCCATTTATTTGTTGTCATCATGCTCCCATGAATATTTCATCATTATTTCTACAAAACATTGCCCAGCAGGTTACATGAACATTAGTGTTTGAGAAAACAGAAATTGTCAGTACCAAGCTTTTGAAGAGGTTTGTCATTTATTCATAGCAGAGGGGTGGAGAGGGTCATAAGAAGATCACTGACTTAATGACGAGATAAAGGAGGAGGTAGTGAAAGAAAATGGAGAGAAATGATCATCCTGTAAGCTGTTGTAGGCAATATAATATGTGCATGCACACCATTTTTTCCTTGCTTACTGTAATTGTGACACTGTGTTGTATCTTTATAAAACACTTAGGAAAGACACTGCAGATTCATTGACTTCATTGCCCATGACAAAAAGAAAAAGATTATGGAAAGTAATAAGCAGCAGGCATTGTGTATACAGCTTATTCAAGGCAGCTGGAAGAACTGTGCATTGTGTGGCAGAGCAGTTCTGGAGACAATGAAACACCGCAACAATAAAGATATTGATGAGATCCTGACTGTGTTAGTCTAGGAGAGGTCATCTGCCCATACTTTTTACATTGTAGTGACTGATTGCAGAGTTTGGCCTCTAACAATTCCCAGATGGGTATATGAATTTCCTAGCATTCATATACCTAAGGCGGTTTAGAGGCTGAATGTTAAAGAAGTGAGATTTTTATAAGAGGCAGGAGAAAGGAAGAATTTGAGCTTTATTTAGACAAGAGTTGAGAGGCAGCTGCAGGTCAGTGTAATGCTTTCAAACAGTTGTTGGTTTTGAAATGGGTATATTACTTTTGGTGTTGCAAGGGTCAAAAAATTGGTCCTCAACAGCAGAAGTTCCAGTTCTACTTAAATGCTGGAGTTTCTTTATGTGCTCAGTTGGAATGAGCCATAATTCTTCCCAAGCCTGCTGTCAACATCCCATTGCTTATTCTTAACTCACCGGCTGGATTCTCCACACACATTTACTGGATTAGCACCTGCCCAGACAGCATCCTCCCACTGTGTCTGTTAAATATATGGAGTATGCATCTACTCCTGTTGCAAAGTATCTGTGGGGACACCTCTATAAGTGTTGCTGTACAAAGTTTTACGCAGGCTTTCAACCCTACAGGTCAATCAAGATGTCTAACCATGCACAGTTGTGTCTAGATAAAGAGACCACAAAATTATTAGGCCAACTCAAGAAGAAGTTGAATTCATAGGATAGCTAGTGCCACTCATGGAAAAGCTCTGCCCTCCTAATTCTCTGCCTGTTCTCTTCTTTCAAATATCAGTCAGAGTGCCACAAATATGTGGCACCTGATATTTCAGGTGGGCTAGCTGGGCTTTAAGGCAAAGATCTTGAATACAATTTGCAACTTGCCTGTGGCTGAGAGATGAAGGCTTTTTCTGCCGGATTTCCAATACATGTTGACAGGAAATACTTGTCCCTACTTCACACTGTGGTGCAGTTGACTCCAATTCAAGGCTTATGGCACTGAACATGTAATCAGCTTTTTATTTTCTGTGGCAATTTGCAAGTCAAGACCAAATATATAAGGAAGAACAAACCTCAACAAAGCAGAGTGGAAATACATAGATGTACAAAAATAATTTAGGAAGGATGGAATACCTATGAATGGAATGGAATGATTGGAATGGATAAAATAGCTGTGCTGGTGGAGGATACTGGATAGAATATTTTTAAAAAAGAAAAGAAAACAGGAAAAAAGTGAAAAAAGTGAAAAAAGAAAAAAAATTAAAAAATAAGTGTAAAAAGGGTGAGATAAACCCTCCACTGGTACAAAATGTAACATCATTTGAATGCAACATACTTGCATCATAAGCATGCTCTTACAAAACAGATGATTCTGTTTCACAAAATGCCTCTGTTCTGTATCCTTCATGATTAATGAGTAATTCCTCACAGTGAGTCCACAAGAACAGAAGAAAACCATTTTTAGTTCCTCTTTTCACAGAGCATTGTCTTTCACAAACGGTATAGTAGCAAAATACAATCCTGATGCACTTTTTATGTTCTCCAATTTTCTCATTTTAGAGACATTGCTAGCGTTTTTCCCTTCAGCTGTGATAAACAGAGTGCTTTGCTGATGTGGAACACCACTATATTTATTTCTGTCTTCTGTCCAGCACCTTATTTGTTCTCTCACAAGCAGAATATTACTGAAAAAGTTTAGCTAATTTACTTTATTTCTTTTCCACTGAAGAAGCATTAACTCACTAGCAGCATATTAGTAGAAAACAAAGTCTGAAGCTTCAGAGAAATGCAGCAAAGCACCAGTGATCTATAACTCTTGCTGGGGAAAGAGCTGAAATTTGTTGCAACATCCCTAACAGATCCATTTATGGATTAGGCAGAGAGAATAAGAAAAGAGCAGATTTATATATTCGTACTTTAAGATCAAACCTATGACCAGGAAGTAATTTTGATTTATTACAGAACAGTGGAAACCAGTTTCTGAAACCAGAAAACCAGACCCTCAAAGAGGTTAGGTCAGTATATCCCACTAAAATGTTTAAGTGTATGTTTTAGATAGATTTTTACACAGTATTAATAACTGGTAGTGTTAAATGGAGCATTAAAGAGCATGTCATATCACTGCTTCATCACTTCTGTTAGAACCTACATTGCAAAACCCAAAAAATTGCTGAGTCACATGTTGACCAATTAGTCTCTTGAATTATTATCATTTTTATATTTCATATTTCTTGGACATCTACCTATGTTAATCTATCTCTGACCAGCTGCAGATCTAGTGTTAAAATTGGGCTGGTTTAAAATTAACTTATAAAATATTCACGTTCTAATAGGTAGATCAATGTACATACATTTTATTTTTGTAATTTTATATGAGTTACTCTGAAATTTGCTGGGGGGGTGAAAAAGTAGCATTTTGTTTCCCTAGCAACTTTGGGATTTTTGAAGAACATATAAAAGACCACATGAGACTACACCTTACCTGAATCTTCTGGAGCAGCATAGCTTAAAGTATCGTGGAAAGCCTCCTTATCATAGATTTTTTGCTGACCAGCTGATCTAGGGATGCTGCAAGCTGTTAAAAAGGGTTGTGGTGGTGTCCTCCTTGCTCTCCAGTCTTCCAGCCTGGAGACTACAGCTGTGTAGCTGAAAGAGAAGACAAATAAGACTTAATAGAAATAACAGAGGAAACAGTGCAAATGTTCTCGCTGCTCATGTTTCCCCTTCTTATCTCAAAGAGAATCTGGACATATGGGCTGCTCCATAGTATGGAACGCTATATATTTGAAATTGAACAGAAAAATAGTTTCTTTTTGAAAGAGAACTAAGAAATGAAAGCTTGTGAGTTCATAAACACATAAGTTCTTGGAAAAGTTCGACTTTTTTTGGTTGTTACATTGATGATATTTGGCAGCCTCTCTCTAGAAATTTCTGAAGTGTAGGAAGTGAGTTAAATTTAACCGGATGGGGTTAAAAGGCCTTTCTTTAGTGGCAAATTATTTTATCACAATGTATGTTAGAAGTTTGTTTTGTAGCATTCATCTGAAATCTACAGTATTGAGCAAGATATTGGTCTAAATATGCCTGAGGCCAAAGGCAGGATAACAACTTCTATAAAATTAAACTTTTGCTAAGTTGTCCTGAGACTGCAAGATGAGCATTTTCTCTTTTCAACTGTTTGTTTTTCATTTCTGGATGAAATAATCACTTTAGAAACTCACTTGCACAGCAAAATTACATGCATTTTTCTTGTGGCTGTTCTTTACACTGCTGTTATGAAGGAAGAAGACCACATGATCTTGGTGGGGAGCAGCAGCACTGAAAATTTTGTTCTCAGACAGAGGCATTGCACTTCTCAAGTCATCAGAAAAATACATCACAATAGCATGGTGTCAAGAGTGCTTGCATGTTTGATATTTTTTAAGCTACCCTTCAACAGTATTATTATCTATCTTTCTCAGGAAAAGAAAAAAGCCAGAGAGAGGTTACAGATGTTATAGCACCAAGATTCAAAAGAAAAAAAGTAATTGAGGCATGTTGAGACTAACATGGCTTTTCTTGTTTCTCAGGTTCCCAGCAGAGGTAAACATCCCAGGTGGCAGATGTTGGTTTGAGCTTTGGCTGTAAATTAGCCACTATTCAAGCAGCATCTGAAGAGCATCCCTTGCCTCTGAACTAAAATGTGTTTTAGAGTTGTAAGCTCATTTTTTTTTGCTTGGCTTTCTACCAACTGTTTAGTTTTGGGACCTGTCTTTCATAAATGTGTGCTCTTGAGCTCTGAACTGACAGGAGTGAGATAATTTTACAAATTAGAGGACGTGATTATGGTTGCGTCCCTTTTATGGCCACTTTGTTGGTGTCTGGGATGGCTTTGTTTCCCCTAAACTTAGTGTCTGAATCCTGTCTGTCTCCTGGGCATGAACCTCAACATGCAATCCAGTAACTCCTTCTTACAGCTTTTCTAATGGACTCATTTATAGAAAAGCCAACACCCAAGCCCCAAAGGCTTATAACACACTCAGAGTGTGCTGTTTGAAAAAGCACATGAGCGCAGTACGAAGGAAAGGAGAGATTTATGCAGCTTGATTGATCTCTTCTTCTCTGAATTGCAGTACTATTGAATGTTTTTCATTACAGAGGTGTTTTGTAAAACACTAACAGGTTCAGACAAGATTTCAAAAGGTCTTCTCTGCATGCCTCTCTGTACTATTTGTCTTCTTATTTTGGGGAGATAATTATACTGGCACTAAAGTGAGCGGTTGGAGAGGGATTGGAAGGATAAGGTCAGAAAGAGGTGAAATTGTTTATATGATTGTAAATCCTGAGGGAAGGCTACTAAAATGGAGAGATAACTACTACTACTACTACCACTACCACTACTACTACTACTACTACTACTACTACCACTATTCATCATCATCATCATCATCTACTGTCAATTCTTGCACACAATTTCAGCAAAGTGCTGGATCCTCATGGATTTCAGCTGACTCTTTTGACCTACGAAACCTGTCCCTGAACCACCTCCTCAGCACGAATCTGCAGGATGCTTTGGGTAGTGCCTGGGCCATTGAATGTTCCTGTTTCTCCCAATATACATGTTCACTAACCATTTGCAAAGTCCACTCAAGATGATGGAAAAATATCTGTCCACTGATGTGAGGGACTGCTGACCTAGTTTTCACTGCATAAATTATTGATTTCATCCTAGAGCTTGGCAAAGACACTCTATATTTTCCATGCACAGCATACACACTACTTATTTCTTCTGAATTGTTTTTGTGCTTTAAATGGGGAAGTGGTAGGGGTAAAGAGAAAGGAAATGAAAAGGATCAAACTCAGAATTCCTGCCAGCCAATACAGGATGGGCACCTTTCCAGAGCAGTATGTTACCTGAAAAAGCCCTTGTCCCCACTGGTTCTGAAGAGACAGAGGGATTCAGGATCCAGAAAATAAAATTGTTATAGCTCTATAATTGTGTCTTTTACAACTTTGGGATCATACTGAGTCTTGTGGACTTGGCATCAAACCCAGCAGCAGACATCTTGCACTGCATTGACATATAGTGTGATGAGACCCAGGACAGAAACATAATTTTGCAGCAGGCATGTGAAATAATTTTTTTTGCAGTCACTTTATATGATCCTGAGCACTGCACTTTGGAAGAAAGAACAGGGCTGCTTTGATACCTGTGAGCCCAAATGACTTTAAATAAAGATCAGGGCTGTATTGTAGCATCCTTTTGTTGCGCTTAAGACTCACGAGAGGATCTTGATGGAGTGATGGCTGATAAGCAGTCATAGCAGGCAACACAATTGTTTCAAATAACCTCTCTCTGGTTTATTTATTTATTTATTTATTTATTTGAAATTTCTTCCTGATGATTATTAAGGACCAAGTCTTCACAAGTATGCCTACTAATATTTTTTATTGGTAGTGGTGCATTAATACCTTGGAATCCTGTGTAACAGAATATTCCTGTGTACAGACATCAGGACTGCTGCACAGTGGGAACCCAGTGTGCTCATTGTGTTAGTAGGCATTCCATTTACTAGCTTATGCAAAGCCTGCATAATCAGTTCTCTCCTGCCATGAGCAGTTCTCCCTTGGACTGCAGCATTCTGCTCCTACAGGTACTTCCTTTGCACAGGAAGGAGGAACAGGCTTGCCTTGCCATGTTGCAGGCACACCAGGAAGGCAAGTCAGAATTCATGTTCCTTTGCATTAGAAAACTTGTCTCCTGGCTCAGAAACAGGATATCTTGGCCATGGTCACAAACCTGCATTAACTGGTGCTGTCTCAGAAAACACAGTTCTGCCCTTGGCTCCTTTTTCCTTCTCTCTTCTCTCATACCAATGAAAGCAATTGTATGGTTGCTTGGTGGATCTCCCCAGAGAACTGAAGCAGGCTAAATACTTCCTTGCTTTTGCCTCTTAGCTTTATATTGGACTTGCTTCACTCCAAGGTTCAAAAATCAGAGATTCACAGAACTGCACAATGAGTAACGTTAGACAGGGCCAGTGGACAATGTTTAGTCCAACCTCTCTGCTCAAGCAGGGTTCCATAGAGCATGTTATTCAGGATTGTGTTCAGGCAGCTTTTGACTGTCTCCAGAGAAGGAGACTCCACAAGATCTCTAGGCAACCTGTTTCAGTACTCAGACATCCTCACTGTAAAGTTCTTCCTCATGCTCAGGTGAAACATCCCGTGTTTCACTTTGTGTGTTCTGTCATGAGGATGTGGTGGGCTGAAATGCTACCAGGCCAAGCAGTCAGGTAAAGGGCAGATGCAAAGTTGTTTGTGCTGTTGAGAAATGGCCATGCCCTCTTAACATGATGGTGAAATTCTGCCTGAGGTTCACTCTACAGTGCTCTCACAAAATTGTATTACCTGTGACTGATAGCTTCTTTGATACAGGGATGGTGACATTTCCCCCTTTTTCTGTATATTTTCAGTGTAACTTTGAGATGCTGAGGCTGGAGACTGTCTCCTCTTAGGTATTTGTACACCATCCTGCAAAACACAGCCCTGATCTAGGCTGGACTTTTTCAGGACTATTGCTCCTATAATGCAAAGACTAAAAGCTAATAAAAAGTGGAGGAAAGGAAGTAGAGGAAGAGAGCTGTAATAATACACAGCACAGCTCTCTGCACTTTAACAGTGTTGGGAAAGGTCTGTGAAAAGATCATTTTTGAAGGTACATTTTTGTTTTGGGGACCTGTTTTCTCACTATGCAGTCAGGAAGAAGAGGTAAGTCACGTGTCCTTTGTGTCCAAAGAAAATGTCAGGAAGTCTTTCTAGGAAGTACCCAAAGAGAAGTGTCATGACAGAACACTTCACACATTAGGTGCATTCAAGAGCACAGCCACTGGTTTGCTAACAGCTTGCACATGTATTGCAGAAGCAGGCCATCATTAATTATTGTTTATTTCCAATATAAGGTATATAAGTTCCTAAAATGTCATGTATGCCATGGACAAGAATTCCTGCTTCTCTGGGGACAGGGTCATTGCATTCTTTAACACAGTCTATAAGCAAGCTTCTTCTCATCCTGAACTGTTTTCTTTTCCAATGTGAAAATACATCTAATATCGCATCAGGTCTCATAAACGTTCATAAGTTAGTGAAAACAGCAAGAAAGGTGATGAAGAAAGGAGCCCTTGGTAAACATTTATTTATTTAATGTGATCATTCAGATCTCCAGTAGGAGAAAGCAAGGCTTATCTGTACTGCTATTGGCACATAAGTAGTAATGTTAATGATCAAGTACTCGAGAATAATTGAGACCTCAGGGGAAAGAATGATGGAGAGATATGTGGTAGGTAAATACAGCATGAAAAAAAAAATCTTAAATAAGATTGACAAGCAATAACATTTAATAATTTTTATGGGAAAAGTAAGAAATTACTTTAATACCATTTTAAAAGGGAAAAAAACAATCTGGTTTACACAGCTCAATCTCTTCAGGCAAGAATTTTACCTGCTAAAAGGGGGATTTGAACTGGTGATTGTTGTGGCTTCCAGCAAAAGTCTTATTTTGAAAAACCTAAATTAATGTTCCTTCTCGGTTGTTAATTTGATTTTACTGCAACTGAGCTGGCAAAATGTACATGTTCCTCTGCTGTGTTCTCTGCAAAACAGCTGTGTATCTGCCAGACAGAGAATTGTAAAAGCTGCTGATGGATAATGGTGCTGAACTGGAGGCAGGTAGGTCTACCTGCACTTAAGAATCAAGTCCTGCACAGGTTCCAGTGGGCCCACAAGAATCTCATGATGTTTAACAAGGCCAAGTTCAAGGTGCTGCCCCTGGGTCAGGACAACCCCCAGCATCAGCCCAGGCTGGGGCTGCACAGATGGAGAGCAGCCCTGTGGGAAGNNGAGCAGCCCTGTGGGAAGGCCTTGGGGGTGCTGGTGGATGAGAGGCTGGACGTGACCCAGCCATGAGCACTCCCAGCCCAGAGAGCCAAACATGTCCTGGCTGCATCCAAAGCAGTGGGGGCAGCAGGGGAGGGAGGGGATTCTGCCCCTCTGCTCTGCTCTGCTCTGCTGAGACCCCACCTGGAACCCTGCATCCAGCCCTGGGGTCCCAGCACAGGAGGGACATGGACTTGTTGGGTGAGTCCAGTGGAGAGACACAAAGATGATTAGGGGTGGAGCATCTCTCCTACAAGGAAAGGCTGAAAGAATTGCTTCTTAGTTCCTGAGGCAGATGGTTTCCACCACGATGAATGAGATGAAACTGCTGGTGGTAAATATGGAATATGGCAGACAACTGTGCAGTGCTGCTGGAGGAGACACTTCCATAACCTCCAGGCTCAGAGAGCAGAGAGTAGTCTTTACACTTGAGGCTTGTTTTTTTTTGGACTGTTCCAAATTATTTTTGATCTTTAACATAAAGGCAATATGCCTTCAGTGGACCAGTGACACCAAGATACTTTTGTTTATAAGGAATAAATGCAGTGGTTTGGTCATTATCTTGCTCATCTCCAAATATTGTCTTAATTCACACCTTCCCCTTGGCTACACCGGCAGGTAAGCCTCAGGCTGTGGATGGTATTTTTCAGCCAGGGTGCATAGAGAAGGGAGCCAGCTCCATTTCAGTCTCCTTTTTCATGTGCTGTTCTTTGAGCTGGTGACATCAGCACAAAGAAAGAAACATTCTCAGGGCTGGAAAATAAATGTAAAAGAAAAAATATACATCCAGACATGTACGTGACTCAATAGGACTGAGTCCTTTCTTTCTCCGTTGCTTGATTCATTTTGTAGATGCATGTCAGTAGGACTAGAGAAAATTGCTCCAGAGGGAGAAGGCTGGCAAGATGGAAGAAAACACTTGAGGGTCCTGTAAGTCATGCAACAATTTCCTCACAGTGATAATTGGTGACAACATCACTGGAGAGTCCAATGAACCTGAATGCAGAGTCTCTTTGGTCTGAGTTGAAGAAGCCAACCCTGCAGATGGGATTGGATTTGAGTTTTTCATGGGCTGGAAGAAAGGAACTATGTGACAGGCAAGTTACATAAGTCTTGTGGTGCTGAACTGTAACACAAAATTGTCCAAGGGAAGCTGACTTCAACAGATTCTCTTCTCATACAGGCACACACAGCATAGAAATGAACAAGCCTGGAAAGGTATTTTACTTTCTGCTGCATAGGGCTAAGACACAGCCCCAAATAACAGGCTACATTACCATAAAATCTCTTAACAAAGGAATTGCATCTCAAGAAGAAAAATCCCACCCTCTTCATCTCAGAAACTTATAATTCTTTCTGGGCCAGTGTTGGTAAACAACCCTCTGCTCTGAGGGGCTGTTGAGTTACCGTGTGCAGCCAGGGCTCCCTCCCTCCCTGGTGCCTGCTTCCACCAGAGGTTGGAAACATATGGCCAGTTATTTCCCAGTGAGATCTGGGTTTTAGCCCCAGGAAGTATATGCAGGGATAGATGGAGGAGTGTTTGGGAGCATATGTAGCCTGACTCACAGTCTGTTCTCAAGGGTGAAAGCCTGGCCAAGGATAGGGCCAGCCTTGCCTGACCTGTCAGCAAGTAAATATTCTGCAAAGCGTCACTGAGATCAAGAGGAGGGGAAGCCCAGCACCTTCTGAGGGGCTTCTGAGATGGGACCTCAGGCCATACAAAAACTTAAGAATGCCCAAAAATTTGGGCAACCACCTACAAAGAAAAAACATAGAGCACAGGAAAATTCTCTTTTGTTTTTGTCGCCTGCCTTTCCTGTAAAACCAGTAAGTCCTCAAGGAAATTGGAGATTCTCTTAAGCTTAAGGTCTTCAATAGGATAGAGGCAGTGAGACTAGATAAAGAGCATATTTAGCTGATACAGGTGGAGATGTGGACTTCTGTTCTGTAAAAGGTCTGGAAAGTGTCAAAGATTGATTATCACACAAACCCACTTTATTTTCTTGTTNTTTTTAATATAGTTTTCTTTTGCTCTTGACTTCTTAGTAGATCTGAAGCTCTACTAAAGAGGCAGCATCTTCTGGCATTTTTTGCTCCTTGCATTACTGCTACATATCCTGAGGTAACTTTTGAGGGTTTGTTGTTGTCAATTTGTTTGTCAATTTCAAGTGATAGGTGCAGTGCAGAGAGGGCAGAATTGATAAGCCACGATTTCATAGTGTCAGTCTTCAGACATGACCATGGCAGTCCAGTGCAGACAAACACCTGCTAGTACTAAACCAAACAAAGACTACTGTCTTTGGAAGCTCCAGTGGGTACACAGATCTCAGTTGCAGAAACCAAAGACTCATCTATCACTGAATACTTCTGGAACTGATGTTTTTATGCACAAAACTGCTAAATACAGCCTCTTCCAGCCTTTCTTCCACAACATAAATGACAAGGGAAACAACAGAGGCTTGCTTTTATGAAGAAGCTACTGACATTGAGCAAGATTATTACCTCAGGTTGCATGGATGTTTGTGAGGCATTTTAGTTGCAACTGGAGTGAAAAAACAGAATTGAAGAGTATTTTATCCAGATGGGTTTTACCCTGTCTACAAGTAGTCCACCATGGTCAGTATAAAAATACTCCTGGGAAATACCTTGGAGAAAAAATAATCTTTTTGATTGATTAACATCATCACTTAACTATGCACAGTGATACATATGGAATCATTTTAGCCTGCACACTAAATATGCACATTCTAAATTCATTTCAGTGCAAGACTTAATGAGACTGTCCTTGGCAGTATGCATCCCCAGAATCAGTTTCTGTACCTGTATGTCAATTTATCTCAGATTCATTACTCTCATTGACAAAAGTTCTGCCAGGCTAGCAGTCCCAAAGCTGGATGATGCAGGGGATTTTCTGTTGCGATTGCTGCCAGGTGATCACTGAAGCAAGTACAGGTCTCAACACTCTGTGTTCCCTTTTACAGGCAAGGGAAGATTACCAAAGAGAATTTAGACCACATATTTTGTGCTCCATTTTTTTCCTTAAGCGGCAGAGTAGATTAAAGGAGCCAGGATGCCTTCCTGAAATTTACGAGGTGGCTGCAGAGAAAAGTTGTGAGTAACCACCCTCAGAACCTGTTATTTTGCTCAGCTCCTTTGGAACTGAACCCCCACAGGGATGGAGAGAAGTCAATACTGTTCTTCTCTGTGTGTAAGGGGCTCTTCTCTGTATACAAGGAGCAGGGTCTGTGTTGCTGTGGAACCATTTGCTCCAGCCTTCCTGCTCTGCATTTTCAAACCCAGCTGTAGAAGGATCACAGGCTTACTCTTGCTTGCAGGGATATCAACCAAGTTCAGTGCAATATCTTTTCAAAGGGGAATATATGTATTTACACAGTCTTAAAGCAAGTTGATTTTATGCTTTCACTCTTCAACACTCACAAACTCATAAAGTTCCAAATATGTTAGTCCATGTGGTTTGGACAGGGAGGGCAAGGAGCACTTGCTGTCAAGTCATCATCAGATTTTTGTGGTTGCTTTTCATAGGACACATCAAGCTTACTTTTGGATTACTTTTATATCCTTTACAAATCATCAGTTATTTAGAAGCAGTCCTTTGCTTTGGGTTCATGCTTACTTCATCCTTCATAAATCTAATATCAAACTGCTGCTCTTTGTCTCTTTGTCCTTGTGTGAAATATGTTTGAGGTGTCTGTCCTTGCCAGACTAACAATAAAGACAGCTTGCTAGTCTGTGATGTTCCACAGATTTCCAGCCACCTTGCAGGTGTGTTGATTGCAGGCTCTGTAGACTCATCAGGAGCACTGGGCTGGCGATTGTGACAAAAATGGCACTTCCCATGAATTTACTGCTGGAAGTGGTGTCCTGGGAGAGATCTGTGTTTCTTCTGGCATTCATATATGGAGTGTCAGCTTTTCTTCGTGCCTTCTTTAATTATTTTGCCCTCAGTCTTTACAAGCTTATATATAACTGGTGCTTATGTATATCTGAGATGTTTGTTGTGCTCTGTGAGATTTTAGTCCTGGGTACACCTTTCAAACCTAATTGCTAGTAGTTGCTGAGGTCAAGAACTTAGGCAAAACATAGTTTGAGGCCCTTAGGAAGATGACTGCCAAAACTTTTATTGACTTTCTTGAATGCTAGCTCATATCCAGATCTACAAGCAGTGCTCTCCTAGGAAGTAAACAAAGGCTGGGGAGTGCAGCTAACCACACTGATGGGTAACTGAGTATATTCAAAGGGGAATATGATATGTATTTTACCTTATATTAAAATACAAGGTAAAGGAATAATGATGTAAAAGGTGCCCTGTACTATTGGGTATGGAAAATAAAGTTAAAGGTTTTCTCCCCAGTTGACCTGAATAGCAGTTAAGCTACTTTTTTCTGTACAGTTTGAACAGAAAGGAGCAGGCATGGAAAATTCAATGAGGAGGTTATTCTGCATCATGTTCTGGAAGGTAATATCTCATATAATTATTAGGTACCTTTTAAGATAGACCTAGAAAATCTCTAAAAGTGGACTTTTCCAGATTTTAAACCAGACAGATATTGCTGGCAAGTACAATTATATGCTCAGAGGCTGCAACTGTGAATCTTTACAAGGTCAGTATTGATTTTCTTACCCTTTGTTCTGTGCTGCTAAAACCCATCCTTCCACTCTGCTGGGTGTCAGCAAGACACCTGTGAAGTATGACTTGAAAAGAAAAAGGATGAGAATGAAGCAAAAGTCTTGCAAAAATTTGCTCACATTTATCTGGCCTTCCAACTATTACAGCCTTACCTGATGCAGCTACTGTGCCTCTGGTCAGTCACTTTAAAAATGAACTTTCTAATGTGAGCTGAAGTGTTTCTACTTGGCTGCAGAAGAAATAGATCAAGGTCTCTCAGACATCCAACACTTACAACACTTCTCTTCACAAAATTGTACTGAGAAAAACCTTGCAAAGATTCTTGAGTGATTAGGGGTTATTCCCATCTTTCATCACTGAACAACAGAAGTCCCTGAGGTTAAGACTGTAGTCTGGACTGGATTCTTGACAATATGATTGAAATCTTCTGTGGCCCTCAGCAAATCTGGGTTCAGTCCCAGTGTCTGGGTTCCTGTGCCAAGGATCATCAAGGATGTTGGTGTTTTGTCTAGCTGTCTTCCGTTCTGATATTTGCACATTCTGGCTTTAACTAGGCTTTCTGTTAGGTTGGTAGCAGTGCTGAACTAAGGCCATGAAGAGAGGTTTGTTAAGAGAGATATGCTTTGTTACATTGGCTCATGTAACTGGAAAATGCATATAAACTTACAGGCAAACTTTCTCAGTGCTTAGGGAGACAGGAAAAACTCGGAGCCAAAAATCAGGAAAAGTAATTGCCTGTTTAACAACATTAGTTGCGTGAGTGGCAGGAAGTTACACACACAAAAAAGGGAATTAGTCATGGAAGCGAAAAATTACCAGATCCTGGAGAAGGCAAAGGAAGAGAAAGTAAACACCTAGAGAATGGAAGCATACCCTAAATTCAGTTATCTCATTTACTGGATAATTCTGGGATGACATTTCTCTTTCCCTACATTTCCCATTCATGAAATAAAGATAGTAAGGACTTGGTAATGTACTACAAGTAGAATAAACTATAGAAGAAAAATTTTTTTTCTTCATTTATTCATTTGAGTATTGAAGCTAGTAATTTTGATCTGTAAATCTGGAAATGCTGTGTAATGGCTGCCTGAAACACTGAGGATTTGGATCATTTTTACTGGGATAAACACACACCTTAGTAGGGGGTTGCCAAGACGTACTTCTAGTCTTTTGATCCATTTTTAAATGTCAGGAATTTCATGCTAACATTGCCAGATGAACCTGTGAGATCAACCTCTTCAGAGTTTTTGTTAAATTTTAAGGGATAATTATTTAAAAAATGTCAATCTTTAATTATAATTTAACCAGGCTAAAACTCATGTTCACATGGTTAAACACTCTTCTTTGTCTTTTTACTATGTTTTGGAATTGCTTCTTCCCAAAATGATGCTCAAACTTTGCCAGGTAGGGGGGATGGTTGTCACCAGAAAAAATGTGCCAGATGTCATAATAGTTGAACAGTATGAATGTATATGTGCCACCCCTTAAGCCTATACTCTGTTGCTCTTTAGGTTACAGGTATAGGTGTAGCCAAAGACACCAGATTCCTATAATTATAATAGAAGTAAGCTAGTTTAGTAAATGAGAACCCAATATTGATTGCCTCATGAAAAGAAAAAAAATGGTATTTGAAGGCAGGCACTACTACAGGCCAAGACAAATACATTGGATATAGGCATGGGGCACTTGCCCAAGCTCCTGGGGCCTAATTCCTCAGTTACAGCTTCTCCATGCTAGAGGTGCCTAATGAAGCATGGCAAAGTGCAATTTGTTCAGAGCATGTTCTCTGTATATTTCAGCTAAAACTCAGTCAGCTAGAACAATCAATTCTGCTGGAAACCAGTTCCTGGGTTGCTCACAGGGCAGTTTATCGCGTTATTGCCTATGTTTAGATGATTTGCAGAATAGACTTGCTGGTGCACAGTGGGTGGTACCGTCTGTTGTCAGGGGTTTTGCTGAGGATGGTGTGGAAGTGCTAGAAGTCAAAGGTGTTGACGTCTCCTCCCTCACCTTTCTGCTGTTTATGCTGTGCCTTTTGAGGCAGTCTGGCTGGATGTGCCAGGTGGTGTAGTAACCTGCCAGCTCTGCTTATCCACAAGAAATCCTGTGAGTTTTCAGCCACCAGCACAAGGCCTTGTCCATGCCAAATGACCCAGCTCTGTGGGGAACCACGAGGAGCAGGAGGAAGAGCCTGCTCTGCCATGGAGGGAAAACGTGCTGTGACAGGGCAGCAAACTTTGAAAACTCTGCCTGATAGGGCAGAAGTTTGAATTCTCCCTCCATTGGAGGAGCCCTCTCCTCCTGGTCTTTGCTCCACAAGATTGGTCCATTTTGGATGTGCTCCCTGATTGGTTAGGCCAAATGTCAAGGCCCCATTGGCCAGTTTGTTATCTCCGCCCCCTAAGTTACACTATATAAGCTGGGTCCAGAGGAGGCTCTGGGTCTTTAGGTCCTGCCTTTGGATCCAGTTGCCGGCTCCAGAATAAAGGAGGATCTGAAGATCTTTGGCTCCTGCTCTTTCTTCCCCGCGTCGCCTGCCTCCTAGCTGGGAAAAGCTGCTCTGGCAGCTTCCTGATATCACTCTTAGGCTCCGCTGATATCACTTCTGATATCACTGCTGATATCACTGCTCCTCACTGCTGGTATCTCAGAGCTGATATCACTGGGCTGTAGGCACAGCCAACAGAGCTAACACTAAGGAGCCTGTGCCGCCCAGGATCAAAGCCGCCCTTTTAAGGGCAGCTCCCGGGAAAGGTCGCGGCCCCCACGGAAAGACCCAACGAGGAGGTCGGAAGAACCCCAGCGTGTCGGGGAGAGAAATCTCCCCGCGAAGAAGACTGCGGGAATTTTATACAGCTCTCCTGTCTCTCTAGCAATTCCTGATTGCTGTGCTGGATAGAAGTTCTGAAGGACCAATTCCAAACGTTGCTCCTGCTAGTTCCAATGGCATCATCAAGGCTCAGAGAGAATTTCCCTCCACAGTCAGTGTTGCAAATTACTTCTGACTCTTTATGATACAAACAAGATTATTCCAGAGCAGACAGATTTGGAGCAAATCCAGTTTTCTACAGCAATGTGGCATTTTCTCAGTATCCTCACAAAGATTTTGGATTATACCCTGTTATGCTGTTATTTACTTGGTCAAGAACCAGGAGGGCAGTTACAACTACATTGACTAAAAACTACAATATCAGAAATAGGATCAGCTTCAATGTGACAAATCACCTCCAGAGTCAGATATGCAAAAAAACCTATTGCAGCCTGTAACAATTGCAATTAAGAAAAAA
>VYXD01014491.1:0-10026 GCA_013397195.1 Hylia prasina | reverse complement strand
CTAGGCTGCTGCATTGTGGCAGGTGCCACAGTGCTGCCCAGATGGAGAGCCTGCTTGTGAAGGTACATCATGTACCCAAACACTGGGCCACTGAAGAGCATCAAAACAACCAGCAGGTGGATCAGGCTTCCAGGACCCAGGAGTCTCAGGTGGTCCTGGACTGGCAACCCAAGGGTAAATTATTTCTAGCTTGGTGGGCCCATGACACCTGGGGACATCAAGGACACCAGGAGGGATGCAACACAGAGATGAGCTTGGGATTGAGAGGGGGACTTAACCAAGAACACTATCTCACAAGTTATCTATGAATGTGAAACATGAGAAGCCATAAAGCAAGCCAAGAAGGCCTCTTTGGTATGGAGAATGATGGCTGAAATATAAACACTAGGAGGCCCGGCAGATTGGCTGTATCACAGCCCCAAAATCTGTGATGTCAAGTGCCATGTGCTTACAGTGGTGGAAGCAGCCACCAAGTGGCTGGGGACATGCCCTGTGCCTCATGCCACTGCCTGGAACACCATCCTGGGCCTGGAAAAGCGTGTCCTGTGGCAACATGGCACTCCAGAAAGATCGGAATCAGACAATAGAACTCCCTTCCTAAACATCCTCATAGACATTTGGGCCAAAGAACCTGGCATTGAATGGATGTGTCATTCCCTACCGTGCACTTACCTCTGGAACAAACAAATGATGTAACGGACTGCTAAAGACTACACTGAGAGCAATGGGTGGTGGGACATTGAAATGTTGGGATACACATTTAGCAAAGGCCACCTGGTTAGATAGCAGAGGATCTGCCAGCCAGGCTGGCCCTGCCCAAAGTTTTTATGTAGTGTAGAAGTGGATAAATTTACTGTACTGCATACTTAAAACATGCTGGGGATAACAGTCTGGGTGATTCCTGCCCCAGGCGAAAGCAAACACATCTGTGGGATCGCTTTTGCTCAAGAACCCAGGTGCACTTGGTGGGTGATGCTGGAGGATGGGGAAATCCAGTGTGTGCCTCAAGGTGATTTGATTTTAGGTGAAAATAGCCAATGAATTAAAATGTAGGATGTTTGTCACTATACAACCATCTGTTACCACTTCTGTGTGTAGAAGAGGTAATAACAGCTGTGTGTGTATCATTTCACAGAGCATCTAACAGCATCAGTCTTAACCACAACTGTTCTGGGGATCTCAGCCTGACTTCCCTCTGACCATCACACTCACAAAGAACGAACTTTGATAAATCTGAACAAGTGCAGCAGTGCTGGGATCAGAACTGGCTCAAATGTGCAACCTACAACAATCCAACACGTCACACCATCTTTTCTGCTTGAAAGACTCTTACCAAGGATGAAGGCCAAAGTCATGAACTAAGTGAATTCAACAGACTTTTTTTTTTTTTTTAATTGTGTGAATGTTTTATGAACACTTAACAGAGTTAAGTGACTAAGAGAATGATGTTTGTATATCTATCAAAACAGATAAATAGGGAAGGTGATGGGATATTGGGGAGTGTGAAACTTGGCATGACACAGAGGATATGCAATTAGCAGTGGGTTTTGTCCTGATTACAGCTAGGGTGATTTCTTCTCAGTAGCCATCAGAATGCTGTTTTGGATTTAGTATGAGAATGGTAACACAGCCATGTTTTGTTTTTTGCTAAATTATGCTTATCTGAAGTCAAGGACTTTTTTTCCCTCCTTGTCTCATGCTCTGCCAATGAGAAGATACATCAAAAAAACCAAAGTGGGAGCGTGCATAGCTGGGACAAGTGACCTGAACTGGCCAAAGGGATATTCCACACCAGAGAACATAATGCCTGGTATATAAACTGGGGGGGTTACCCAGAATACTGATGGATCTGGGCACAGGAAGGGGAGTATGGCATTGGTCAGTGGCTGGTGTGCACTTGCACCGTGCATCATGCGGCTACAAAGTGTTCCATCTTCAGCTGGGCATAAAACTACAACACATATTTTTGAATATGCTACTTTAAACAGAAAACTGAAACAACATTTCAAAAATGTGCAAAAGGTCAGGAGTAGCAAGTATAAAAACCTGCACTCCCAGAACCAGTCTCCACAGAAGGCAGTTAACAAGGCTGCCTATTTTCAGCAGTTTCCTTCTAAGGAACTCACTTTTACAGGTGTGATGATACGAGAAAGACTATGCTCCCATCTTTCCTTCCCCAGTAAAATTACTCAAGAGGAATAAGGTAGCAGAACCCCTTTTACCAGCAAATCACAGAAACTCTCTGACCTGTGCTGTTAAAGAGCAAACCACAGACTGCTATTATGCATTATTTATTTTAATTACTCAGAGGTCTGATCAGAAGAGATAAATGTAATGAATACTTAAGATCTAGAATTTAAAACTAATTAAGTATGCATATATAAACTTTTATTTACATAAGGCATCAAAATTGCCCATTTTAACAAAAGGGTCATTTTTCCCTTTAATGAATACTTTGGTGAAAGAAATGTCACATTTAATAGACTAATATTCACTGGTATACTTGTTCTGAACAAGCAGGTGTAATCCAATGTACAAGATGAAAAACCACAAAATATCCAAGCATACTGTTTCATTAATTACTCCGTAGAACAAAGAATTAAGGCTTGTTTGCATCACAATGATGATCAATCATGCATCATTTATTCCCACAAAGAAGAAAATCCATTTCCAAGTGAAGCAGGAATAGCAGTAGTCTTGTATAATCCCCATATTGTTTACATGAAACAAAACCAATTTGGCATCTTAGAAATTAGATTGGAAAGTTGGGGGAAAGAGAGGAAAACAGAAAATGGTCCTTGCTTCAAAATCCTTTATAAGCGTTTTCAGTTTCCACTTGCAGAAACTCTTCAGTTTAAAGAGGAAAACTGGGACTTGTCAAAGTTTGAACTAAAAACATTTTCAGAAAGGCCAGAGTTATGGTTTTATTGATGATGAAGTATCTAGAAAAAATACATTGTTTGGAATAATGAATTCCACACTGATATCCCCAAGTAAATGGCATATATACATTAGGCTGAGCCTGTTTAATAGGTGTGATTTATAAAAATGGTAAACCTGTATTATGCTTCGGCCTGATGTAATAGTTCCTGAGTTTTAGATCACTGCTAAGCCACAGCAGACAAAACTCTGAATGATGTAATGAAAAGTTTTGCAAATCACTTTCAGCAATAGTACACATTTTGTTCAGCAAATTTCAATCATCAATAAAAGTCAGTCTTCCAGGTCCTTCATTTTTCATCCACCGCCGGTATCTCTTCCATCGGGGATCCATGGCCATCTTCTTCTTTAACTCCTCCTCTTGTTCTCGTTTATACACCTGGTAAAACAGAAGTTTTTAATAAGCATGAAGAAGCAGCTTAACTGAGTCTCAAGTGAGGTGTAAGTGTTTATACTTCAATCATTTGCCAGCTTATTGCTCTTACAAAATATTGGATTGCAGTGCAGAAGCAGACCCTGACCAACACGAAGTGTTGGAGCACCTGCAGCCCAAGTGCTGCTCAGGATGATTGGTGTTTTGGTGAGAGGAGAACTACCCTCCTGTAAGCTCCGAAACACTTCTGCTATAGAAGCTCAATGAATTCAACAAAAGAAAGGACACACTAAACAATGGCTAATGTTCTAAAAAGCTAACCTTGTGAGTCCCTTTCAGCACACATGCTGTTCAATGCAGCTGTTCAGCTCTTCATTTTAGCTGTTTTCCCTTTTCAAAGTCATCATCTAACAGAATACCACTATGGAACTTTTTATTCCTAAGTAAGGTTCTCAACAAAGTTGACAGTATCTCAAATGTCTCTGCATCCAGTATTTACAGTACTAAAAGATAAACCATTATATTCTGTCAAGACATTGTGTCACTGCAATGGAATCTACAGTTATCAGCGAAGTCAATAATCTTTTAAAAAAAGGCCAAAAAAATGCAACAGCATCTGCATTTTTATTCTCGAAGGCAGTTTATGTAGATACAGCCAGCGTAAATCTCAATACCATCTATAATTTTATCATCTCAACGTTATGTGACAGTCTGACTCAAAATGCCAATTACATTTAGAGTTCCGCTATGCACAGACAAGATTTTAAAAATAATTTATTATAGATGGCTACATGAATACACAAACTCAATGCTCAGTGATCATAAAGGTTTTATGAATCATTAGGAAAGAATAGAAACTGTGGAGCTCTATAATGCACCAGAGTATTCAATTCCTGGTCTTTCCCACCCTAAAACAACACTGGAAAACTGAACAATATGTAGATAGACATCTCCAGTGATGAAGGAACAGACAAGCTTTTGGGGAGAAACAGTACAGTGTTATTTTTCAGCCTACAAAATACATATAACTATATTTCAAGTAAGGATATGGCAGTGGTACACAAAAGCACAGCTAGCACAAGAACAGAATAAAGCATGATTATTCTCCAGTAATACTGGAATGAGCAGGAGTCCAGATGGCTTCAAAAAAAATCCTCTTCCACCACCTTCTACAAGTATTGATGAACTCATGACCATATGGCACAGCAGACACTGAAAACTTTAACACATTCAAGTGACTAGGTAAAAACTCATTAAAGCAATTACCTACAAAGACACCATTTCCTCTTCAAGAAATCACAAAGCTGCAAAATATGTTGGATAAATACTACTGTAGAGGTGCAGCTGTCATGTATTTGTCAGGGAAAATCAACTGCTGGCCATCACAGGAGACAGATGTGAGCTAAGAAGATTTCGCTTGTGGCAAATACAGCTCTTCCACATGCAGTGGCCTTAGTTAAAAACTGCATGGATGAGAAACCAGGGCATTTTGTTCTCTACTACAAGACATCCATCCAATCTTTTTCCATATTAACATCTGCTTTAACTGGCAGCATTACTCAGTCTTTGGACTTCGAGATTATTTTCTAGCAAACCCATCCTAACTGAACACACATACATACCTGGCAGCTAATCCTTTCCTTACAGTAACACCTATTTTACTATTTTCCTCTTCAAGTTTGTAAGATAATTCACCCCTGTCTGCTTTTGAAGAAACATTCTCTTATCTTTAGTGTCCTGGCACCATGCCATCTCTTTTCCCAGCATATGCAGAACAGCAGCATCACCTCCTTTTCCCCTTAAGCAGACTAAGTTCATATTCTTATGTTTTTCTTTAGAAACCTCCCATTCAAATGGCCCACCTTTGTGGAACAATCAAAAGGGCTTTGTCAACCTGCCACGCCCCAGCATCCCAAATAATTCTGGACTGTAAATTCCATGCTGTGGCTGATGCTCCTTCTCTGCTCTCACAGATTTTTTTAAAATTATATAGTGACTATCTAGTATTGACTATGGGTTTATTGACTATCCACAGCAAGAGCAGAAGTTGTGCCCAATGGAGGTTTTTATGCCATCCTGACTTGAATAGGTATACAGTACTGTAAGAACAGTCCATGACTCACCACAGACCAAAGAACTATCAAAGGACAGATGGGAAAACCAAACCAAAACAGTAACAAACAAACAATCAACCGCCCCTGAGCCAGGAATTAACAGCTTAGAAGACTGATGAAATAGGAGTTTCAGACAATTCAGACAATTATTATGACTGTCTGGAGAACAGACAATAGTCTTCAACCTACCATAATAGCACACTGTTATTATTGCTCTGGGAGTGCTGGATAACTAACATTAGTTTTTCCACCAGGGCTACTGATAAGTAACATAGAGAAGAGAAATTTCCAGTTTCCCTGAAGCTGCTGGATAGATCTTAAGGACTAATTAGCAAAAAAACATAAACGTATGTAAAAGTAGCTGGAACCATTGGATGAACAGACAATAAGTAATACAGTAGCATTTTTGGCATGTAACAAGAAGCAACAGCACATGCCCAAACAAAAAGTTCAAGGAAAGGCCACCGGCAATAGTCAACACAACCACCACATACCCCTTCAGACAACCCTCTAGAACCAAAAAAGGACTTCCAGCAGGAGTCAGATGCATGCAGATTAGCTCTAGGAAAAGGGATGTTTGTGTATTAGCTAGGAAGTATATTGTAAGGAATATGTTGATCGTGATGGAATAAATACCTCACTTTAAAATTTCACGACACACATTCGATTACAGGATATATGCTTCAGGTGTGTCCAGTGCTGTAATAAGGAATGCCTGCTTTCTAATGCTTCAAATTGTGCTAGAAAGTTTATTTCCTGGCTGATTTCAGTATTGCTACCCACCTCGTAGTTTTCTCGTATCCATAGTTGCCGTTCAAGAAAGGTCTCTTTTTGATGATCTTCCAGACTGTCAAACTGAGACTGAGACATCTTCATATATCTTCGTATGATATACAACTTCTCCTCCACACCATACTCCTGCCCTTTAATAGTGAAACAATAAATCCACCAACAGTACCAAACTATGTATTTGCACCAGTAAAAAGGAGCAAGAAGGATCTGAAATAGAAGGATATCATATATTTTGGGCTTCTGATAACCACCCTTTATATCTATTTTATTTTTAATAATGTCTTTGATAATTTCTTCCTCTTCTTCACGAATTTCATCTTTAGACCGCCTGTTCTTGCCTTTTTCTTTAGTCTTGTTGAGTAAACCTTGTTGCCTGGCAATCTCAGTAGCTTGTATACGGTATTTTGGCACAGATGCTAAGTAGTTGATAGCTTCATTGTAACTACTCCACCAGCTGAAGAACTGTAATTTAAGAACAGTAAAAGTAAAACCCATGTTTTAATACAGACACATTCCTATTTGGGGGTTTGCCAGGAAAAGAAAAAGTAATGCTGTCACACACTTTTAACCACAGTTACATTGCAGTAACGGCAAAAAGTGAACATAACAGTACTTCTGTGGTATCATAGAAGCTATAATCATCCCTCCAAACCCAGTGAAGCACCTGGCAAATAGATGTATAGAAGTGTATCTCACAGCAATTTATGATTCTAGGAAGGCCAAGCAGACACTGTTCTGAACAGTTTTGTTCCTGACTAGATGGCAATGTCCTGAAAGTTAATACCAGGCCAGCCATTCTCAGAAGCCCCTCCTCTTATATATAGGAGCGAGTATATGAACATTTGAGTATAAAACTGCTACCCATTAAAACGATTCACTGAACATAGACTAAATATATGACAATCTCATTAGTCTGGCAGTGTCCACTTTACAAGACTCAACATAACTCTCTGATCTCCAGCTGCCCTCTGGATTTCAAGAGAGTGGGGAAAAAAAACCCAAACAACAAGCCAGAAATATACTGCTGTGGTGAACACAGAATCATAGAACATCCTGAACTGGAAGAGACCCACAAGGATAGTCAAGCCCAACTCCTAGCCCTGTGCAACACAACCCTGAGAAGGCTTCCTTCTGAAGACAGAAGAAGCACAAAGGACTAGCTGACAGCTGATGATGTTCCCATCTAGTGTCTTGTAAATGACCTGAGATAAGGCATGGAAAACACGGAAGAAACTAGATAAGCACAGAAGGGGAAAAAGTTAGCAGCTTACTTGCATTCTTGGGACATCCAAGCATGTCTCACTGAAGCAACTTTTTTAACAGAGATGCGTCTCACACCATTTACCAAGACAAAGCGCAGACCCACTATAAACCCGCTATACAACCTTAGCAAAGGCCAAGAAGCAGAAACAACAGAAAGCAAGATGGGCAAACCAGTTTACACAGATGGTTACACTGAATTTAGAACCATTTGGCAGTTGGAATCCAGGAAAGTGAGTGTCTGCACTTACAGACAAAATAAGAAATAAGATGTGAAATGAAACCTGGCCATTGGAACTAAATCTGAAGAGAAATAAGATATTTGGTTGAATATGCCATTAGAATTTATTACTCCAAGTTTTCAACTTCTGATCAACATACTTTTTATTCTAACTTCCAATATCCCACTAAACATTGAGCTACCTGCACCACAGCATAAACTGTATCTTCATCTCTTAAAATTCTTGGGTATTTTTAATGATGTTTTGAACCAGTGATTTAAAAGATCCTGAAGAGAAGTTATGCATTTTTGTCCTCTTGTCAACAACAGCACAAATTTTTTCATGTAAAACACAGGAGGTTTTCTTGGCCTTGGCTCTACTACCTTCAGAGTAAACTCTGCTGAACTGAATTTGCTTCTCTCCTGACTTCATCTATGTGGTGTTTAAAATACACTGCAATACAGGAGTCAAACATTAGTGAACTCCTGATATTCAGTCCTATCATCTGAACTGAGTCATGAATTCAGTTTGCTACTAGTCTGGGGTTTTTTTAAATTTTACTCATGCATCTTGACAAACTAACACACATTACTTGCAGCACTAGTCCTGCCTGAGCTACTCTGAGCCAGCCAGGAAGAACCGAGTAATGTCTTCAGAAAATATGCACCTTGTCTCAACCAAATTAAAAGAAACTGATCTCTACCTTTGCTCAAGGTACCAAGGGCAGTCAAAAATCTGCTAAGTACCTCCTGACTTCAGGATTTTACAGACACCACACAGAACTGGATCACAGCATACAGTAACAGGGCTCCTCAGTGACACGTTTTTATTAAATGGCACATTATGAGAGCTGCCACTATTTCTCTGCTTGTTCAGAAACTCACAGAGCAGTACAATGTAAACATGAAATTTTACCTGAAACACAGAGATGGCACACACCGTAACTAGGATCACTATTGTGACATCTACTTTAGGTGCCAGTCTCCTGCTGTAGTAGTGGTAATAATGCCTGTAATACTCTTCAGGATGATCCAGCATGTAGTCATAATCTTTACGTGTTTCTTCATCCTGCAGGATGAGATGACAAACTCATTCAGGTTTAAATTCCTGCTTTCAATTCCTCTATTATACCTGTGTTTTATGTCCCATTAAGTTCCATGCTGCTGTAAAACTGGTAACAGTCCGAGTGAGTATGAAACAGAGGAAATTTGTCGTTTTCCCATATTCTCAATTAACTTGTCCTCAGTTAATTTGTATCTGCACATATGACATGTTTAGCCTTAAAATGAATAAGCAGGCACTGTACAAAGGTATTTAAAACTAGAAAATAGACAAGCAACTAAAATCCACAGAGTTGCTTAACTGCAGAATGGGAAGTCCAGATGGACTAGAGTTAATAAGTATTGTTCAGGAAAAGATTTTCAGATGAAGAACCTATTAGGAGACTGTTTTACAAAATTTAAAGGAATTAGTTTACAGGGCTATGGAATCTGTCCAATGGAAGGCCAATTCAAAACCTCATTGCTCTCATGTTCTCTGAGTTTTTCATCATTTCCCTCCACATAATTGTGGGATGGGAAAATTAATTTTGCTAGGCTCAGCGGCATTCCTTTGAAACTCCGTCCACCTCCCCCCTTCGAAAAAAAAAAAAAATTTCCTTTTCTAATCCCCTGCTGCCTTTAAACACTTACAGGTCTCCTTCTTCCATTCCTGGGTTCCATCTTTGCCAAGTCACACATGCTTTGCCCTGAGAAGCCTTCCCTTACAGATTCCATATGCTACTCGAGTCACTGCTACTTTTAAAGGTATACCTCCAAGATAAAGCCCAGCCGGTTGGTTATAAATAAAAATAAATAAATAAATAAAAAGCATGAATTCTAGACACAGAAGGCTTTTCAAGAGCGTTCCATCCTCCTTCCCGCACTCTCGGGCTGGCTACGGAAGCAGGATTGTTCGGGGTGTTTCTCCTCCCCTCCCTGACTGCTTCCCGGAGCGGCTCCGGCCGCGGCGGCGGTCCCGCTCTCTCACCTTGAGGGTCTCGTAGGCGGCGGCGATGAGCAGGAACTTCTCGTGCGCCGCCTGCGCCGCGGTGCCCTCGCCGCCCGCGGGCTCCCCGCGATAGCGGTCAGGGTGGTACTGCCGGGCCAGCTGCCGGTAGGCGCGGGCGATCTCCGCCTTGCTGGCCTGCCGGCTGACGCCCAGCACCTCGTAGCAGACCCGGCGGCCGCAGTAGAGGCGGTCGGTGAGGCCCCGCGCCGGCCGCGGCAGCAGCGCCGCGCACAGGCACAGGCATAGCGCCCACCGCCCGCCCGGACACCGCGCCGCC
>VYXD01014482.1:0-11114 GCA_013397195.1 Hylia prasina | reverse complement strand
CCCCTTTGTCCCAGGAGGGCGTTTTTGGGTGGGATTTGGGGCGTTCCTGGAGCAGGGGGGCTGAGCTGTGTCCCTGCAGGTCCGTGTACGACGGGGAGGAGCACGGGCGCTTCATGGAGAAGCTGGAGGCGCGGATCCGCAACCACGACCGCGAGAGCGTGGCCTGTCTGCCAGGGAACACAGAGTGGGGGAAAAAGGGAAAGGATGGTTGGAACAGACACGTTTTGGGTTTGGTTTGTGTCTCAGGGGACACCAAAATGGTGGAAAGAGGAGAAGAAGACGTGGAAGAGAATAGATTTGGGTTTGGTTTGTGTCTTAGGGAATGTGAAATTGATGGAAAGAGGAGAAGAAGGTTGGCATGGAAACGTTTTGGTTTTGGTTTGTCTCTCCGGGAACANTCTCAGGGAACACCAGAATGGTGGAAAGAGGAAAAGAAGACTTGGAATGGAAACATTTTGGGTTTGGTTTGTCTCTCAGGGAACACCAAAATGGTGGAAAAAAAGAAAAAAAACAAGGTTGGAATGGAAACATTCCAAGTCCTCTTGGGTTGTCCTGGTTTCTCAGGGAACACCAAAATGGTGAAAAAAGGAAAAGAAAGGTTGGAACAGAAACGTTCTGGGTTTGGTTTGTCTCTCCGGGAACACGAAAATGGTGGAAAGAGGAAAAGAAGACTTGGAATGGAAACGTTCTGGGTTTGGTTTGTCTCTCAGGGAACAACAAGATGGTGGAAAAACGGAAAGAAAAGGTTGAAGTAGAAACATTTTAGGTTTGGGTTGTCTCTCAGGGAACGCCAAAATGGCCGAAAGCGGAAAAGAAGATTTGGCATAGAAACGCTTTTAACCCCGATTTGGTGCCCGGTTTAGAACCCGCCCCTTTGTCCCAGGAGGGCGTTTTTGGGTGGGATTTGGGGCGTTCCTGGAGCAGGGGGGCTGAGCTGTGTCCCTGCAGGTCCGTGTACGACGGGGAGGAGCACGGGCGCTTCATGGAGAAGCTGGAGGCGCGGATCCGCAACCACGACCGCGAGATCGAGAAGATGTGCAACTTCCACTACCAGGGGTTCGTGGATTCCATCACCGAGCTGCTCAAGGTCCGGGGGGAAGCGCAGAAACTCAAGGTGAGGCCAAATCCTGCCCCCACACTGCCCCGGGCACCTCTTTTTGAGTTGGCTCCATCTCAGGCGTCTCCTGGATTCTCTGGAGCCGCTCTCCAGATCCTCTGGATCTTCTCTCCTTTTATCCAGAACGTTTCTATTTTTTAAAAAAAAGCCCCAACCATATATATGTATTTATATTTATTTTAATTCTTCCTGGAGCAATGGGTTAGTCGTCGAAAATTTAACAATTATTTGCCCAAACTTGGACCAGCGTGGTGCATTAAAAGCAGCAAGAAACTTAAAGCCAAGCCTGTTTTCATTAGGGAAAGTGCTTTTCCTCATGGATCTTATCCCAGTTTTTGAGCTAAAATAAGTCTCGTGGCCTTTAAAACTTGTGCAGAAAGATGAGGGAAAGGTGGGATTTATCCAGTTCTTGGGAAAGTGTTCAGTGATGGGTGGAAAAAGCCATTTGTAGGATGAGAATGTGGGAGAATGAGAACTGGAGAGGCTTCACGAAAAGGGACCGGGAGGTTGGAGGTGTTTGGGGTCGGGGTTCAAGCCTTGTTCCTGCGCCTTAAAATAGAAATGTTCCAGATTTGGGGAGCCACATGAGTGTCAAAACCTTCCTGGTTTTCCTCCACAAATCCAGGCAGGGAAGGGAGAGGCGGCTGGGCCTTCCCTTCCTGCAGGAACAAGGTGGGACCTGGGCTGGAAATCCAAAAAAAAACTTCCCAGAAAAGTCATTTGGTGGATGGGGCCGAGTCCTGTGGCTCCCAAAAAGCTCCCCAGGAAGCAGCACAGGGAGATTTTCTGGCTGAGTGGAGCCTGTCCTGTTGGGAAGGACCTTCCTGGGAANTAAAATAAGTCTCGTGGCCTTTAAAACTTGTGCAGAAAGATGAGGGAAAGGTGGGATTTATCCAGTTCTTGGGAAAGTGTTCAGTGATGGGTGGAAAAAGCCATTTGTAGGATGAGAATGTGGGAGAATGAGAACTGGAGAGGCTTCAGGAAAAGGGGACCAGGAGGTTGAAGGTGTTTGGGGTCGGGGTTCAAGCCTTGTTCCTGCGCCTTAAAATAGAAATGTTCCAGATTTGGGGAGCCACATGAGTGTCAAAACCTTCCTGGTTTTCCTCCACAAATCCAGGCAGGGCAGGGAGAGGCGGCTGGGCCTTCCCTTCCTGCAGGAACAAGGTGGGACCTGGGCTGGAAATCCAAAAAAAAACTTCCCAGAAAAGTCATTTGGTGGATGGGGCCGAGTCCTGTGGCTCCCAAAAAGCTCCCCAGGAAGCAGCACAGGGAGGTTTTCTGCCTGAGTGGAGCCTGTCCTGTTGGGAAGGATCTTCCTGGTGTTCAGGAGTGTGGGAGACCATTCCGTGGGCACTGGGAAAGCTGAAATTCTAAATCTGTCAGAAAAAAATCAAATTTTCTGGAAAAAAAGGGAAGAACTCGAAGTCAGGGTTCTTCCCTGCTTTTAGCTTTTATCATTTTTATTACTGCTTTTAGCTTTTATTATTATTTAGCTGGCTGCTGCTTTTAGCACGTTTATTTATTGATTTAAAGCTACCTGTGGCATTTCCCAGCAGGATTCTTCCTTTACACATCCAAGTCTCTATCCCAAAAAGGGATTTCCTCTCAGGAACACCTTCCTGAGGGATGTCCCGAGCAGAATTCCTCCAGCAATTCGTTGCAGGACGAGCCCATTGGAATTACCACGAAACAAGCCCTTTTTTTTTTCCCCCCCTCTTTAAATTTTTCCAAGCCATTGTTTCCAGCCAAGAATTGCACATTGTTTGTTTGCTGGGAGCTGGTTCCCATTCTGCCACCAGCCCCTTTGTTGGTGGCTCACTGTGAAGTCCGTCCCTGTCCCCTCAGGATCTCCCTTGATTTCCGTGCCCTGTGCGATCCATAAAAGCAGCACATGGCAAAAACATCCCCAGAACGTCCTCGCCGAAACCCTGAGCCCTCTTTGTGAGCCTTTCCCCGGGGAATCATCTGTGGATCGAGTGCTGAGAGCGGGTTTGGTTCCAGCCATTCATCCTCCATTTGATCTCGGGGCTTTTCTCGGTGGGGCTGAGCTTTGAACCCCTCAGCAGCTGGGAGCTGCTCCCTCCCTCCTCTCCCGTGCTCCTGCAAGCCCTCAAGTGCAGAAACTGGAGCGGGAACGGCCCCGCTGGTGTTTCAGGAGGGCTCAGCTCCACGTGGAGGTGGCTGGTGTGTCCCCCAGCTCTCACCGGGGGGCTCTGGGGGGGCTCCAGATGAGCTGGGGGCTGATCAGAACCTCGGCGCTGCCTTTTCTGGCCTGGCTTCTCCCTCAGAAGATGGAGAGCTGGGTTGGGAATTTTTATCTCCTTGGCTGGGCACGAGCCCAGGTGTGTGCCCAGGTGTGCCCAGGTGGGCAAGAGGCCACTGCAGGCCCCTGGGCTGTGCCAGCTCTGGGGTGGCAGCAGGGCCAGGGCAGTGTCCTTGTCCCCTGTGCTGGCACTGCTGGGGCACCTCCAGTGCTGGGGCAGCTCTGGAGAGCCCTGGAGGGGCTGGAGCGAGTCCAGGGAAGGGAAGGGAGCTNCAGCAGGAATTTCCCCATGGAAAGGGAGCTCAGGCATTGGAAGTGCCCAGGGAGGTTTGGAGTGCCCATCCCTGAGGGATTTAAAGCCGTGGATGTGGCACTTGGGGACAGGGGTCAGCGGTGGCCCTGGTTGGGACTGGATGATCTTTCCCAGCCATGCTGATTTTAGGATTCTGTGATTTCCAGCAAAGGAGAAAAAGAACTCTATATTTCTCCTGTATTATCCCACCAAGCTGAAGCTCAGCAAAGAGCTGCCATTGTATTCATGCCATGGACAGAATAATGGGATCCTGGGAAAGAATTCCAGGCTGGGCTGGGATTCCCAGATTTGCTGTGGCTGCCCCTGGACCCCTGGGACAGTGGGAGGTGTCCCTGCCTTGGCAGGGGTGGGATTTAAGGTCTCTTCCCACCCAACCCATTCCATGATTCTCTCATTCAGCTGTGCCATTCCTGCTGGATTTTTATCCCACCTCATTCACTGTTGTCCCAAGGTGGGGCTGTTCTTCCTTCTCCAGGAATCTCAGCTCACGTGGCTGCAAATTCCTTTTCAATTCTACGCCTTTTGGTCCATCACAAACCAGAGATTATTCCTGCTTCGTTTCACAGGATCCCAGAATTGCTGGAAAATCCCTGTGAGCCCATCGAGTCCCGCCACCCCCAGCACTGCTCCGTGTCCCCAGGTGCCACATCCGTGGTTTTAGATCCCTCAGGGATGGGCACTCCACCCCTGCCAGGGCTGCTGAGGGGATTTTGGTGAAGGGATTTTCCCTCACGTGTTGGGAAGGGGCCTGGGAGCAGTTCCTGGGAGTTGCTGAGTTTGAAGGGTGGAGGTCACTGGGAGGGACAGGGATGGATCCAGAGCCTGCTCCATTCCCAGGATTCCCCTCCAGCTCCCTTTGCTCCTCTCTCCCAGCATTTCCCCCCCTCTGGAATGATCCCAAGGACTCTCTGAGCCCCCTGCTCTGGGGGTTGGCCATCCCACAAATCCCCCCCCGTGCCACCTGTCTGTCCCCCTCTGGCTGTCTGGCCCGGCTTAGCAAATCCCAGCTCTGCAAAGCCCAGCTCGGCTGCGCGGGGTCTGTGTAAATAATCCTCCAGGCCTGGAGACTCCAGGAACAATCCCAAACCCCACCCCCTGCCCCCCCAAAAACCTGGAACGTGCAGGGACCTGCTCCATCCTTGCCTTCCCCTGGAGCTGGGATTGCTGTGGAATTGGAGCAGCAAACTCCTCGGCCTTGTTTTAGGAGCGGTTTTAAATTACCCGACACAGATTCCTTTTTTTCCTGGTGGGATTTTCGGGATCTGAGCAAATCAAATAATCTTTGGAAGAGATGCTGGGCTCCTGCTCGTAAAAGCTGCATACATCATAAAGGAAATGAGCAGGTTTTGGGCAGGGCAGGGAGCCAGGAGAGCTGGAGCTACTGCGGCAGGGGGAGAGATGGGATGCAGATGCTGGAGGGGAAATCATGGATAACTCCTTTCTTCCATCCTGGGAAGTTTAAAAAGCACCATGGCTGGTGTGGGAATTGCAGGGAGCTCTGAGCTTGGATGGTTCTGGAAGCACCACAGACCTTCCTGTGCAAGCTGGACCAGGGGGGAAATCTTTTTTGGCTGCCCAGGAGCTTTTCCAAAAGGGGAAAAAAGAAATGGATCCCGAATCAGTTTTATGTGGATGAATCCAAAGTTTCCCTTCTGTCTGACCTGGTGAGCCCAAAAAGGACAGAGATTGTGGGATTGTGGAATTGTTAAGGTCGGAAAAGTCGTCCAAGATCTTTGAGTCCAGCCACCACCACGTTCCCACTGAACCACATTCCCAAGTGCCTCATCCACAGGGCCTCGAACCCTGGAAAAATCAGGAGACTCCCCTCCCTCCTGGGGCAGCCCCTTCCAGTGCTGGGCAGCCCTTTCCAGGAGGAATAGTCCCAATATTCCCAATATTCCCAGTATCCACCCTGAANGGATTCTCCAGCCCTTTCCCAGCTCCCTTCCCTTCCCTGGACTTGCTCCAGCCCCTTCCCTCTGCTCCCTCAGCTGTTCCCTGCTGGATTTCTGCTCCAGGATGGTTTTTACCTTCCCAGTCCCCCTTGGAGCTCCTCCTGCTCCTCCATCCCCATCCTGCTGGAGAACGGGAGAGCCCCACCTGCACTTCCTTCCCTGGGTTGAAGTCCTTTAAAAATTCCTTGTTTCCATAATTATTCCAAAGCCCGCAGGCAGATTTGTGAGATCTCCCCCTCCTGGAAGTGCTTTGAGGGCTCTGTCTCCCAGCTCCTGGTGTTTTCCAAGCTCTGGGAAAGGTTCTGCTTCCAGAACGAGCAGAACTTTGGGAAACAGGCAGGAATTTGTTCCCAAAACGGGGCAGGAATGCAGCAGCAGCTCCCAGTGTGGGGAGAGCCTGGATCAGACCAGAAACCCTTTCACAGGGATGAGCCTGGGAATGAACATTTCCAGCTTTAGGAGCTGCAGAAGGAGATTTTGGGGGACAAAAAAGAGAGTTTTATGGCATGGAAATCTCAGAGTGATGTGAAATCTCATCACCCTGAGCAGTCCCGCTGGAATGCCCTCGGGAATTGGCTGCATTGCTGGAGGTCTGGAGCTGGCAATGTTGGCTTGGAAGTTTGTGTTGCCTTTTCCAGGGTTTCCAACCCTTTCCCTGCCTGAATTCAGGAGAATTCCCAAAGTTCTCTTCCCACTCAGCTGGATAATGGGAGAACTCCTGATTTTCAAGATCCCCTTTGTTCTCCTGTGGGTCCTGCTGGGGCTGGGAAGGGCTGGGCTCTTCCCACTCCAGGGAATCCTCAGGTTTGCCAAGTGGGAAATTTTCCAGCTCTGAGCCACAGCTTGGTGGGATAATCCAGAAAAAATACGGATTTTTTTTTATCCCAGGTGTATGAAAATACCTTACACCAGGCAGGAGCAGGGAGATGAAATCCCAAAGGAAGTTTTCTAAGGATTTCTAGAAAGAGCAATAATTATTTCTAGGGAAAGCTCCTGGTAAAGAATCCTCTCCTGCTGGGATATGAAGGAGCTAAAACCTAAATGGAATTTATTTGGTGATGGGGCAGGGAATGAATCCCTCCCCCACTCAGGTGAAGTTTTCCAAGGTGGATCCATGGAAACTCCAGCATCATTAATTCAGGAAACATCCCTCTGAATTAATTCCTGTTTCCTTTCCCTTTTCTCCAGTGGCAAAGAGGAAAACCCCTGGATTTGTCCCCCCGTGGCAGTGGCTGTTAAATCAGCCATAAACAGCTTTTCCATGGAATGGGAGCCCTGGGGAGGGATGGTGTTTATGGACAGTTTGTTTTGGTGGGAGGAACATTGTCCTGATTTATGGGATTTGTGTTCTTCCCAATATTCCTGCAGAACCAAGTGACAGACACCAACCGGAAGCTGCAGAACGAAGGGAAGGAGGTAAGTGATGGATCCAGTCCTGGAATTACAGCCTGGATTGGGGTGGGAGGGAGAATTCCCTGTCCAGCCTGGCCTTGTATCCTTGTATTCCCCTTGTCCACATCCTCAGGATTTTCTCTGGAGCCTCAGCCTTGAGAAATCCCTGTTAGCTTTGGAATGTAAGAATTACTTCCTTGTATCCTTGTTTTCCCTTTTCCACGTCCCAAGGATTTCTCTTGGAGTCTGAACACTAAATAATCCTTTTTATCTTTGGGATGTGAGAATTCCCTTTTCAACCTGGCCTTGTGTCCTTGGTTTTCCTTTTTCCACATCCTCAGGATTTTCTTTGGAGTCTCAGCCCTGAGAAATCCCTCTTAGATTTGGGGTGTGAGAATTCCCTCCTTGTATCCTTGTTTTTCCCTTGTCCACATCCCCAGGTTTTCTCCTGGAACCTGAGCACTGAGAAATCCGTTTGAGTTTGGGATGAGGAAAATTCCCTGGCCTTGTGTCTCTGTTTTGCCTTTTTGCACATCTCAGGATTTTCTCAGGAGTCTCATCCCTGAGAAATCCATTTTAGCTTTGGGATGTGAGAATTCCCTTTCCAACCTGGCCTTGTATCCTTGTATTCCCCTTTTCCACATCCTCAGGATTTTCTCTTGAAGCTTGAGCACTGAGAAATCCCTGTTAGATTTGGAATGTAAGAATTACTTCCTTGTATCCTTGTTTTCCCTTTTCCACATCCCAAGGGTTTCTCTTGGAGTCTGAACACTGAATAATCCTTTTTATCTTTGGGATGTGAGAATTCCCTGTCCAGCCTGGCCTTGTATCCTTGTTTTTCCCTTGTCCACATCCCCAGGTTTTCTCCTGGAACCTGAGCACTGAGAAATCCATTTTAGTTTGGGATGAGGAAAATTCCCTGTCCAGCCTGGCCTTGTGTCTCTGTTTTACCTTTTTGCACATCTCAGGATTTTCTCTGGAGCCTCAGCCCTGAGAAATCCCCGTTAACTTTGGGGTGAGGAGAATCCCCCAGGAGTGAACAGCCACATCCTGCCTTTGAGACCCAGAAAACCTGGAAGAGCTGCCTGAGATGGGAAGGGGAAATAAATAACCTTTTGGAGCCCACAGGATGTGCTCCGAGGCTGCTTTGGTGCCTTTGGTTTTGCTGCTCCCTCCGTTGAAATCCAGGGAATTCAGGATTGGGCTCATCCCCCACTTGGGATGGACACCNATTCCAGTCCTGTTATTTAATTTTGGGAGCCTTTTCCACGGGCTCAGGTCGGTGCAGGGTTTGCCTGGGGGGGTCAGCACAGAGAGCCTGGAATTCCCAGTGCCCGGGGTTCCAGCAGAGCCCAGAGGTTTTTGCTGATGCTGAGGGAGCTTTTCCCACGTTCCAGCTGATCCTGGCCATGGAGGAGCTGAGGCAGTGCCGGCTGCAGCAGAGGAACATCTCGGCCACGGTGGATAAACTCACGCTGTGTCTGCCCGGTGAGGAACCTCCTCTTGCTCCTCGTTTTTTTGGAGCTCTTTGCTTCAATTCCCAATTTATTTTTAATTTTTGCTTCCTTTTCGGAGCTGCTTTGATTCCCAGCTGTGTTCTCCTGTCTCAGGGCTGTGTTTCCCTTCTTTTCCCAGTGCTGGAGATGTACAGCAAGCTGCGGGAGCAGATGAAATCCAAGAGGTAAATCTGAGCTGAGCTTGGGGTTTTATGGGGAGAGTCCAAGGAATTGCCTGGTGCTGGATAATTGAGGGAGAACCTCAGCAGTTGAAAACCAGCCTTTCCAGGTTAAATTTCCTGGTGCTTTTTGGCTGCTTTTCCTCACAGTCCTGCTCAGCCTCCTGTGTTACAGCTGAGAATTGGGTTCAGATTTTGGGAATTAAGGTGGGTGCTCCTTGGTTTTTTATGGAAACTCAATGCTGTGCATGCAACCACTGCATGTTACCAACTAAATTTTATTCCATGAATGCCATAAGACAAATCTCAATACAACCTGAGAGATTCCAGGGAATGTGGGGGGGGATCCAAAGAGCTGGAAACGTCGGGGTGGTGGAAGTTGGGGAGAAAACTTCTTTTGCTGCAGAAAAAATTCCCTCAGCTCTTGGTGCCACGGGAATGCTGGGCTGCAAATCCCAGCAGTTTTCCCAGCCTGCATCTGCTGGGATGCTGAAAATCTGGGATGTTGGCAGGAATCCTGGTCGGTTTGAGCAGCAGGGAGGGATTTTGGAGGCCTGGGGGTGGCAAACTGGGCATGGAGCAGCTGCTGGAAGGGGGAAAACGTGGCTGCAGCTGGATGCCAGGCTGGAAAAACAATCCCATCCTTGCTCTGGGATTCCCAGGAGCACTCCGGGGTGGGGACGGGCTCTCCAAATGTCCTGGGGTTGTTTTTGGGGCTGGCAGATGTGGGGTGAGAGCTGGAGCTGATCCCTGGGAATTCCTGCAGGGAATCCACCAGCTGCTCCATGCCCTCCCTCTGGACAGCATTTCCAGGGGCTGCAGCTGAGAATTCCATCCCTTCTTCCCCTCTCTTTTTTGGAGTGGTTCATTTAGAAACAAACCCATGCTGAAAGCCACATTTAAGGAATATTGGGAACCTGGCTGGGGTTTTTTTTCCCCTTTTTTTTTTTTTGTTTTCCTGTCTGGATTTGATGGCTCCATTCACCAGACACAGCACAAGAGATTCCATGGTTTTTATCTGGTTTTGATCTCACTTGGATCATTTCAGGATGGGCAGCCACGGGGTTGTTCCTGACATCAGGGTTTAGTTTGGTTTGTGTTTAGGGGAATAAACTCCAGGAGGAGTTTGGGGATGTTTCTAAAGCAGCTCAGGCATTTCCCAAATGGAGAATCCAGGAGAATTCCAGGAGCTGGAGGTGGAGCTGATCCCAGAGGAATGATCAGGGTGGGGAGAGAGGATTTCTCTGCCATGGGCAAGAATTTAAGGAAGGGACAGAAAAACTTTTCTGCCATGGCTGAGATGTGTGGGAAATGGTGGAAAACCCCAAAATTTCTGGCTCCAGGGATCCCTCCTGGTCCTGCAGGGCTCTGGAGGGATCAGAGCTTTTTATTTTTATTTCCCCCTGGCTCAGTTCTCCTGGCTCTGTGTGATCTCCAGGCAGTGCAAATGGAATCAGAAAATCCTGGAATGGTTTGGGTTGGAGGAGACCCCAAAGATCCCCCAAGTGCATCTTCCACATCCCAACCTTGGGCACTGCCAGGGATCCAGGGGCAGCCCCAGCAAATGTGGGAATTCCAGCCCAGCCCCTCCCCACCCTCCCAGCCAGCAATTCCTGATTGCCAAGATCCCAGCCCAAGCTCCCCTTTCCCAGTGGGAAGCCATTCCCTGTGTCCTGTCCCTCCGGGCCTTGTCCCCAGTCCCTCTGCAGCTCTCCTTGAAGTCTGGATTCTCCAGGAGAACTCTCATGAATTCACTGGGAACGTTCATCCTGCTCAGAGCTGAGAAATCCCCAGCAGGAAGAGGAAAATCACCCCTAAAATCACCCCAAAATCACCCCAAAATCACCTCTGGCCCCGTTTTTTACCCAAATCCTGCTTTTCCCCCCTCAGCCCCTGGGGCCACGGAGCTGGGACAGAGCTCAGCTCCCCCTGGGAGCTGCTCCAGGGGTTTGGGGAAGGAATGGGACCTGAAAATCCTGAGTCACAAACCCCAGAGAGGGTGTTCCTCCCTCTGGAGCAATCCCTGGGCATTCCAGAGGTGGGATTTCAGCACAGCTCCTTGCTCACACCTTGCTGGGGGTGAATCCATCATGGTTGGGAACAGGACAGGCCACGGAAAGAATTCCCTGGAGTTCAGGCAGGAATTATTCTCCGTGGGAATACAAATGTCAGGGGGTTTCAGTGGTGTTCACTTGGTTTTTGTGACCAAAGACTGTTTCCCCCTCAAAATTCCAGGATTATCCATGGATGTGTCAGCTGAAATTCCCTTAATTCCCCCTCAAAGTGACTGACATGAGATTTATTGATCATAAATCTGTTTATTTTATTATATAATACAATCTGCAATAGGCAACCTACAATACATAAAACATAAAATATAAAATACAATACGTAAAAGA
>VYXD01014476.1:21088-54682 GCA_013397195.1 Hylia prasina | reverse complement strand
AAAAAAAAAAAAAAAGCCAAGCTTTGAAAATACATTTGGATTCATAAAATGTGAGAAAAAATAATGTTCTCTGAGTTCATTCCAAATTAATGTTACAGCAGTATGGCATATTATTGCTTTGATGTCAAGAGACTGCTTAAAGGAAATAAGTTGGATTCTTTTCAGGACTTCAAAACATAGCCAAGTGAGATTTAGTGTACATTTCATCACCTTAACATCAGTTGAAAATACCACAGAAATAAAGCAAAAATCTGATACCTGATAAACCTTCATAACTAACAAGAACACCAGTAGAATAAAAACAAACAAACAAACAAACAAACCAAAAACCCAAAAAAACCCACAAAAAACCAAAAACAAACAAAAAACCCCACGAAACAAACAAACAAAAAATTCCCAATAAAACTCCCGAAACCCCAAAGATTTAATGTCTTTAAACTGAACAAAATCTTTTCAGGAGTTCCAAGAAATTAATTTTTGGTGAACTATTTTGTGATGAATATAATATATCTTATTTCATAGAATGACTGAAACTTGTAAAATAATCTATAAAAGAAAACCCTCCACATTGTCAGGCCATTTCTCTTTTAAACCAGGTAACAATTACATTATGGGTTTTTTAAGAGAATACCAATTTATTTAATACTCACTGTTTTTAATTTTCATATTAACAAGAAATATTCATGGTGCTATCACATCATTCTTCCTGGAGATTTCAAAAACTGTTTGGGATGGCTGTGTCATTTTGTCTAGGAGACTTATTTCAGCAAATACAAAAGTCAGTAAAGGAATTTCTCTCTGGTCACTCACATATACATATAACTATGTAACTATTGTAATTATCTCAAACTTTCACCAGTTTACTATTTGTGGGTGATAATATTTTATGTCTTTGAACCATTATGTGGCAGGCAAACTGCAACAAAGAGATTGATCTTCTAGGAAATTTACAAACATTAAAAAAAATTTAAGATAATTGCATCCCATGTGGCTGAATTTGAATAACTCATTCTTTTTTCATGTGGATTTCTCAAAAACAGAAGAACATTCTTGTCACATTTACGTTTCTCTGATGGATGCATTAAATTCCACTATCAGACTAATAGACTGCAGTTTATTACAGTGAAAATGCAACCAAGGAAGAATACAAAATTATTAGCTTAAATTAACATGAAAATTGAAGATCAAATCTCTCCTTGAAGTTATTTTGTAGTGTACTGGCTTTCATCAAGCTAAAGCATAGTGTTCTTGGTCTAAAAACACAGAAGTGAGAGCAAGAAATATTACTGTACTTAAACTAAACAATGGAAAGATTCAGACCATAGTTCGGGAGGCTGGTTGCTGCACTGCATCCTTTATTTAGCATGGTACTTTGTTGTTTTGGACAAGTCATAATCTGTGGCATCACTGTCTAAGAAATGTCAAAAAAAATTGTTCATTTACTTCTGGGTTTGTATTACCAAGTTTAGCAAAAGCAGGTCATAAGTACTGTCATTTTGAATTATTTTGTAGAAGTACATAACCCTAGATTAAGATATTCTACTTGCTCAAACAATGCTAAAATGAAGGTAAATAAATGATACTAAATAATCTTGAAATTATCACTATTAGATCTCTTTAGAACTGGGACTGTTTAGCCTGGGGAAGAGAAGGCTCTAGGGAGACCTCATTGTGGTCTTCCTGTACCTGAAAGGAACCTAAAAGAAAGACAAAAAGACATTGTTTACAAAGACGTGTATTTCATGGAGAAGGGGGAATAGGTTCATACTGAAAGAGGAAAGGTTTAGATTAGATATAAGGAAGAAATGCTTTAGAGTGAGGGTGGTGAGACAATGGAACTGGCTGCTCAGAGAAGCTGTGGATGCCCCATCCCTGGCAGTGTTCAAGACCAGGCTGGATGGATCGCCGATTAACCTGGTTTAGTGTAAGGCGTCCCTCCCCATGGCAGGGGATTGGAACCAGATGACCTTCCAATCCAAACCAGTCCCTGAGTCTGTTCAACAGCTCTAACAAAAACTGAGACACTCAGTTTTTCAAAGGTAATACAAGCCATACTGCAAAGTCTCCCTGTCTCATCACTGGGTAATGACTAGAGTTAAAAATATATATTGATTTAAAATAATCTTATAGTGAAAATTCAAAGTTGTAAAACTTTGTTAAACCCAAAGTTGAAAAAAAAAATCAGTTCAGAAAAATTCCCCAGACTGACCTTTCCCCTAACCACGTTTGGAAGAATGCAAAATAATTTTTGCCCTCACATTTATATCTTTGAAAAGAAAAATACAACAATAATGGAATATTTCCACTTGCATAAAAAGCATATTGGTAGATTTATTACTATGTTTTGTGAAGTTATGAAGTTTTACCTCTCAGCAAAAATCAAATCTTACAAAATCAAAAATACACTAAGCTTCTTATGCAACATTGATTTTTAGGAAAAAAATCTTCCTTTATGTAGTGAGAAATTAATAATTTTAAACTTGTGAGCTGTGAATCAAGATATCATTGTGAAGGTACTAAGGCTATAAGAAGTAGGAACTATGTTTATTCCAAAACATTTTAGTTCTTAAAGGTTGTAATAAATTTCACCTATTACCTTGATATTTCAACCTAGGACTATCAATAAACTCCTAATAATCAAGAGTTTTCCTAGTTCTGTTACCACTAGTGCTCAGGGTTTGAGGGAAAAATTGAATATTACGGCTGAGGTAATATCATCTCACCAAGCTTTTTCTTTTTCTTTTTCTTTTTCTTTTTCTTTTTCTTTTTCTTTTTCTTTTTCTTTTTCTTTTTCTTTTTCTTTTTCTTTTTCTTTTTCTTTTTCTTTCTCTTTCTCTTTCTCTTTCTCTTTCTCTTTCTCTTTCTCTTTCTCTTTCTCTTTCTCTTTCTCTTTCTCTTTCTCTTTCTCTTTCTCTTTCTCTTTCTCTTTCTCTTTCTCTTTCTCTTTCTCTTTTTCTCTTTGTCAATGGTATGCTGGTTGTTTGGATTTGGGGATTTTTTTTAAGCAAATCATTATACATAAGCATGCCACAATATTAGAACATCTAATTACAAACTTTTGCATCACAGCCTATGATTCAGGAGATCTGGGCAAGTGCTAGTACCATAAAACACAGCAATAAATGTCAAGCAATAAAGCTCTACATCTGTGCAAAGTCAAGTATCTACATTAAATATTAGTTTCTCTAGCTGCTGAAAAAGTTTGAGGTGGTCCAGACCTTACAAAAAAAAGCCTATTTCTTTGAAATATGGATGATCCAAAATATGGCTGTCATTTCTTCTATACACTTCTATTACAGTTGCTATGACAAATATTTTCTCTTCATAGTGTTCATTAAATGCAAACCTTAACTTTTTTTTTAAATGTGTACTACATGTAGTGAGGCAAAATCAGCTTTATTAGAGCACAGTACTATATTTTAAGTTAGTAAAGTTTAGTTTTGTAGATTTATTTTATTTCTTTAATTATTTAATTTTTAAATTTAAAATTTCATGAGAAAATTAAAATACATGGGTATCATATAACTTCTGTGAATGTGTATGCATGTGAATTTCACACCCAAAATGCTATTCATTTCTATCAATGCTATCCTTTCCATCAAGTCAATTTTACAGCCATCCTCAATTACCCTGACAGCAGTATCAAAATGTCATTGTATTATCTGAAGGAAGTATTTGGATTTTAGGCCTAGAATTTTCTCAGTTACATTAGACAGTTTTTAAATTCTGTATTTGCCACAATTATGAATTGCCACTCTCTCTTCTCTGTATTTTTCAATGACACAGTAAAATCTTTAGAAGCTATATTAAATTTTAAACCAAGTAAAAATATATTGTATTGGATCAACGGTTTTGTCTTGAATAGGCATCCAAAAGTCATCTGTGTTTTCAAACTTACATCAGAGTACAAGCTCTGCATTAATCACACTTTTGTGAATTATGTAAATATAAAAAAATAATCACTGCACTGATTGGTATCATGTTCATAAATTGATCCCCAAGTTTCACATTGCAACCACTTGAATGGATTATGCATTTTTAAGTGATATTGTTAAAAGGCTGAACTATTGTTTCTGATACTGTAAAGAACATTGTTCAACTTCTTATAGTGCCTCTAAAAGATAATGGCTGCATTTACATGAAATTCAATGACTGCAAGTGTAATTAAAGTTTTAGAATTTTTAAGGTATTGTGCATCACACAAAACCATGGTCCTTCAACAGAATTAAATCATAAATAAAACCATAAAATAAACCATATGCCACTGTGCTCATTTCTTGAATAATATGAAGAATTACTAGGGTAATTGCAAGCTTAGAACCAGCAGAAATGAATCACCAACTCCTGATGAACTTGGGAATCTGGACAATAAGACAAAACCTGGAATTGCTCCATTCTGATAAGAAAACAAATATAGGATATAAAGAAAAACATACAAAATAGGGGAACCCAAAGTTTTTATTTTGCTTTCCTGGCAATGAAAAAAACCACATTTTCTCACCCTGAGTTATTTCTTAAAAGCCAAACATTTTCTTTGTGCCATTCTTGCAGTGTTTACATCCACAGGAGTTAAGAGCTAGCCAATTCTGTCAAAACCTGCCATTCATGTATCTCCAGAATCACAATCACCACTGTGAGTAAGCACCGATTACCCATCTCACTCTTGAACTCTCAAAAAACACTAGAGCAAACCCTATTGGGTCAGTTTTAAAAATGGCTCAGCTACAAACATAGTATCAGTTATGATTCAGTCCTAATTTTGCCTGTCAACAGTCTTGTTCAGCTTCCCAGATACTCCAGCTTGTTGCCAAGACCATTTTGTAAATGAAATCTCTCTTTTGAAAATCACTACATGAATATGTCAACAGGTCATGAAATATTTTCATTACAAATCTCGAAGAAAACGTTAGCTCTAAAGCAACAGTTAGAAAAATGTCTATTTCATTAGACATGAGTGTGAAGTCTTTCTAGAAAACATTTATTTTGGCAACTCCCTATTCTGATGGTGGCCCAAAAGTATCCTGACTAGACTATCCTGGTGGGAGGCAGCTACAGTGAGGAAACTGTAGCAGATGAGCTAATGAACAAAAGGATCATGCTGGAGCATGAATTTGCAGTGTGAAACTACCTAAGCAGCTGCAAGGTCAGAAAGAAATTCACATTACCTCAAAGTAAAAGACGGAAAATTTGTACTTATTTATCTAAGGGTGAATAAGAGTTAGAAAACCAACAAGAGAGGTCATTTTTCCTCATGCTAATAGTGGGAATATATGCAAGTTCACATACTATAGTCAGGGATCCTTCAGCCTTTCCATAATCTTTTAAATGTTGTGTGGTCACCTAAGATCCTTCATGTACTTGTAAGATCCAGCTGGCATTCTTCTTTATTCGCATTGTCTCCTACAGTGCACAAAAAATCTGTGATTTTAATGCTGAAGAGAATGTTCAAGTTGTAAGCCAGCCAGTTTACTTGATGTGCAGAGGGACCTTCCTGAACCGGAAATGTGTTTCGGGTCAATCACGTATGTTTGGATGGGCGTGAGGAACGGGATGCATGTGCACTCTAATTCTATTTAAAAAAAAAAAAAGGCAAGGAAGGCCTTGGAGCCCCAATGAAAACCTGAAGCCCTTCCATTGGAGATGTTGTCACAGTCATCAACATCTTCCCCTCTTCTAAACTCCCATCTCAAAATTTCCAGAGATTCATACTATTCTTACATCTCTGAGGGTTTCCAGAGCCACCTGAAATACAATTCAGGAGGACGGTATAGCAAAAAAGAATCTGCTTGCACGTGAGCTGTGCAAAAGGAAAGCATCTACAGTAGCTTGTCACAGTTGTATTCTTCCAAGGAGGACTTTCCTTCCATGGAACTGAGAACATTTCATCCCAAAATTGAATGTTAAGATACGTGAATCTAGTCTCCTTGAACTTCCTATGCAACTGTATTTGAAACAGACTTTTTTCTTTTTTCTCTTGGACAAGTGCAATAAATTCCAAAATCACTATTTATCCAATGACAAAAAAACACTTGTCTGCCAGGGATTTTTTGTGCACTCCATCCAAAAAAATAAATACTTATCTCATTTGTGAATTTCACACATCAAGTTGATGTCTGTAAAGTTTCCAGAATATTCAAATGCACTATGAAATATAACAATCTGGTGGTGAATGTTACATGGAAATAAAAATCAATCATCATAATAAAGTTCCCAGTTTAAAATCATTATTTTGATTTTTTTTCACTAACAACCCTTCTTAAGTAGTTTTGCAAATCAAGTAAGTCCATACACTCCCATAAAAATCTTTAAAAACTGTGATTTGAAGGGGATTTTTGGAATGTAGAAAGAGATTACTTAACACACACAGGTGAGCATAGTTTTGTTGGGGAGTCAGTGTGGGTTTTGTAAAGGGAAATTCTGCTTTATTAACCTGTTGGAATTGCAGAATGATAGCAATAACCATGTGGATTAATCCTGACTGGATTTTTAAATGGCCTATCACAAGGTTCCACATGAAGTGTTATAAAGAAATTACATTACTGTGGGCTTGAGTAAGAAATAATTTTAGCAACGTGGGACAGATGCAGCAGCGGAAAAAATGGTAGTTCTTAGGGGTGACTTTCAGGATGGAAAAGTTACAAGAGTAGGGTGCCTCTCAAAGGTTGGTACTGGCTACAGCTGTATATCACTTCCCTTTCAGACACTTGGAAAGAAGATGTACCTGAAATCTCCAAGACGCAGGTCATACCTGCAGGCTCTTTACAGGTAGTCAAATGCTGTGCCCATGGCAAAGAACTCTAGAAGAGCCTCAGGGATGTAGTAGGTGTAAGGCTGTGCTGTGGAGGAACAACACAGAACTGACAGTTAAAGTCAGGAACAAAATCTCTGAGTCATCCTTGGAAGTTCTCTGAAGTCATCAGCTCAGTGTGCAACTGTTTGAGAATAAAAAGTTTGACTTCATCAAGAAGGTCACTGAGGACAAGGCCATCTATTTTTCCTGGCAATAAACACTGATGTACATATATCTTGAGTGCTGTATGTCATTCCACTCTTTGCATCTCAATGGGAAGATAGAAGAGAAAAAGAAAACCAGCTATGATCCAGGAGGTTGATTGGCTGCCTTATAAACAGAGATTTGAAGGGCTGAGAAGTTCTTCAGTTTTGACAGGAAAAGGCTGGAGAGGGCAATGACTGAATTGAAGGAACTCAAAAAACATTTGTCTTTTTCAGTGAGCTAATGTATTGTCATCCTCAGCTTACGTCGGAAAAATTTCAACCGCAAAGCAAAAACTCTCGCTATCTTCCTGCTATCTACTGGTACTTTCAGTTTTAGAAGTCTAGATCAGACAAGGCCGCTTTTCACGAAGAAGCATCGAATCTAACCAAGAATTGTGAGGAAGTGTAGATTGTTCTCAGTATCACTTATTTCATTAAATGCATGCAGAAACCTGCCCATTAAAAGAGACTCAAATCCTTTTTTAAAACACATCACTAACTTCTTAGGTATAAGGCCAACAACTGAAGCATTGTGAGAATTAAACCAATTGTTTTTAAAAGGAAACTTTTTTAAACCTAAATCCTTAGAATTGTAATATTCAGAGGAAGGGGGAAGAGGAATGACACCCCTGAAATGTTCGTATTAGTACTTAAAATCACCCACACTTGCCAACACACAGATGTTCATTATGCATAAGTTTGCCAGATTGATGAAATACATGTGACAAATAAATTTCAGAGATGGTTTTATGGATGATCAAGTAGGGTATTCACCTGGGATGCCAAGGCCAGAAGAAAGCACCCCAGAATATAATTAGTAGCACAAGCCATTGAGTATATGGGTGGGATCAGAGAGAGAACCATGCTTCAGCCTGTCTGGAGCCTTCGTGTAACTAAAACCAGTTTCAAAGTCCACACCTCTTTTTTCTCCTGCAGAATAGCTGTCCTCCTGCTGAAAACAAAATGAAAATCTATCCAAGTTTTACAAACACAATGTGGTGATCATCTATTGGAAAAAAATAGCATATTCAGAAAACCAGAAGGAAACATTTCTCACACACTAATAGCACGTTAGCACTCTACAGAAATAAAACAGTCAGCTGGAAGGACTTGCCATTACTAGTGTCATAGTCTGGAATAACCTTCTTTAGAATTTTTCTTGAATAATGAATGGATTCATTTTTTTAATTTGAAAATGCAGAGAGGTAAGCACCATAGCATTTCTATTCAGAAGTTGATCTGTGTATTTAAAAAAATAAGGATTTGTTTTACAGGTGAGGTTTTTCTCCCTTAGTGAGAAGCATATGTAACAGTTTACTGTAGACTACCGTGTGTTCTCTGTAAAGGATTTTAAAATCTGAATGAATAGAAAATGATTCAAAGACTGTTTATGTCTGAGGATTCCCATATTATCTAATCTTTAATTAAGATCTAAAATTTAGATAAGAAAAGAGAAAAAACACACTCAAACTTCTTGCATCTTCTTATTGGACATCAGAGTTACTGGAAGTCATCATGAAGGAATGGTGTGCAACACACCACAACATGATATATGCTGTATTTTAAAGATCTTTTACCATAATCCATCTGCATGCATTTTTTTTTAAGACTTGTTAAATATTTATAGGAGTTTGGAGCACCATGATGTACAAAGTGAGAGGAAGGACTGTTAAATGCTTCTAAAGATTTGATAGCATTTTATTAAGGGAGATTAACCAAAGACAAGTGGACACAATGCAAAGGACTTACTGAAATATTACACTCAGGTTTAACTCACTTTTTCTCTCAAGCAAAGAAAAAAATGCTAAGAATGAAAATAAAAATCACCAAACAACTCTGAACATCATAATGGGATAAAGACTGCTGTCTGACTGATATTTATACTCTCAATACTTTTCCAGCGCTTGTGAGAACAATTTCTAAACCAAAAAAGCTACACCTCCCTATTTCTGCACAGGCTAAACAAAGCTTTTTTTTTTTTTTTGTGCATAACAAATACTCAAAGAGCCACCAGCATGTTGAAATTTTCAGCAGGTATTGACAAGATGAATCCAGTCCAGTGCTTAACTGTATGCATATACTGCTGTTAACATTCCAGGAGTGTTTTAAACATTTATTATAATTCTGTAACGAAAGCTATAAAGGCAATATTCTATGAAGACCATAGGTACACAGTTTAGTTTACTGAACTAAACTGGTAACACCCTGAAAATTCAGTCTGAGTATGAAATTTAGGATTGATATCTCACTGGACTACAAGGGAACAAGATGGTAATTTCTACGAAGATAATGTCTATAATGTTCAAGTTCAGTTAAGAAAGTTTACAGAAATATTTTGTAAATCCAGTGACAAAATCTTGATTGATCTGCTTAAATCTCTGAAATGCCTTTTATTTCCTCACAGTTATGATTAAGTTGTTTCTTCACATTATGTCCTTGAAAACTTGTTCATCTGTGTGATGCAGGAATGATCATTTTGCCTGAAGACATATTACATGGGATAAATCCAGTTATGCTGTCCTACAAGTAGAACAGTTCAATGAAATAAACATATTGTCAAAATATGACAAGCTGTTAATTCCTGTATTGCATAAGAAGTTTGCCTTCATTCAAGACCTGTGTTCATTCAAGACCTGTGTTCATTCAGCCTAAATACCAGAATTTGTAAATCTACTTTTTTTTTTTTACTTAGAAAAAGCAAGAAAAAAAAATCTATTAGCCAACACTTCACATAGTTTTTAAATCTTGTGATTCAAAATACATCAGACAGTAAAAACTTTATATCAGTACTATTACTCTTATTATCCTGAAATTTCAAGCAGATTTCAGTTCTTCTTCACTAAGATATCGGAAGAAATCTCAGCAGAAAAGCTGACATATGCTCCCAGCACTCAACTCACAGGAATCCATTATCACTGAGGAACATCAGTGATAATGTGTTTGCTCCCAGTGTTTATGATTTTTTGTGGACTTTTTTAATTATCAGGTTTCTCGTTTACTACAGTCAGCCTAAGACCTCATTAGAACCTGAGTATTAGAGAGTTATGGCCAACTTCAATTTCAAACTGAGTATGTTTGGGGGCAGGGCGAACATTTAAAATAAAGGCAAAAAGGGAACTCCACCAAACATATAATCTGTATCTAGAATGCTATATATACTGTAATGAAATGTCAAAAAATATGGTGTTTTTTCCCTAAGATTATCAACTGTGCATTGCTGATAAATACCTGAACTGGTTAGACACACCTTTTCTATATTTAGAATGAAAAAAAAAAAGTTTAAAAAAAGTTACAAAAAAAGACACGTGAAGACATCAGGTGCAGAACCTTAGAACCTTTTACCTTTCTCCTACAGCAGAGAAAAATTTTAAAGCAGTGCTATTTTCTCTTTGATGTTTTTCTCATGCCTTTTTCAATGTTACCAGTCCACTATCGCCATATGTTAGTATTGTGTGCTTTTTCCAACTGTACATTTTGAACAGAATGGTTTGCTTTATAGCAGGTGTATGCCTCTACTTTTTTCAAAATTGTTTCCCATGCCTCACTCAATTCAGACAGAAGGTGATCAGTTCAACATCTTTCACCTACTTTTGCTCCACTTCCTCTCACAGAATGAACTTCTATTTCTCTTTTCGAGTCTTGAGGAAAAGAACATCAGCTGAACATAGACTCCACCTTGAACAGCAATCATCCACCTTTCCTTCTTCACAGGAAGTTGTTATTTTTATTTTGTTTCAGGGAGGTCCACATTTGCCACCACTTGCAGCACTATGCAACCTAGTGAAAGCTTTGCATTTGCCCTCCCGCTAGTATTTTAGGAGCTAACATCACTGCAAAACTCACACACAATGAAACAGATATTTGTGCCAAATAGGAATAATTTGTTCACCTTTTACAGCAGCACTAATTACATATAGTCAAAATAAATAGGTTTTAACTCAGCACATGAACAGTTTATACAGAGATTGCTCAGCAATAGCCGAGAAAAGTGTGTTTGGCAGTTTATATTTTGAAATCCTGTTTCTCTGTATCTTTGCTAAGTCACTTCCCTGTTGATAGGCATGATCAGTACTTAAAATTGGTAGATTAACAACAGGTAGGCCAAAGTGGCTGGAGGTTTAGCACCTTGAACAGCACCAGAGGGAAAAAAATCCCTTTGAAATCCAGGGGATTAGTCAACATGAAGGAAATGCCTGAGCATTGTCTGTTTTCCAGGACGCACCTGAACATGTTGAAAGCTGAGATCCCTAGGTACTGACATTTTAAATCATGTAAACAAATGTCTAATTTAAGAGAATTTATCTGTGCAATTCAGAAATTGAAAAGGAGCTCAGAGAAACATCCAGCTTACTGTGTTTCCAGAGGGTTGGTCTAAGAACACACACCTTTAGTAGAGCAGCAGGATGCACAAAACATCCTGGTTTTATTGTGAAAAAAATTTGAGTTTTGACAGGTCTGTAATCTTCAAGTGCTAACAACTATGTTTCAAGTTCCACTTGAACTTGAAACATGATTTTCTCCTTGTAAAATGAGTCCTGGCATGCCTTTACATGTGCTATACCCTTAGAATTCCTATCAAAAGATGCATGGCTAAACATACTTCCTTAATAGACTTCAACCTGAAAAGCAATAAAAAGTTTCTTAACCACTAAACATAACTTAGGAGATTCAGGTCTCTGTATAATGCCCTTAGAGCAACTCCGGTGCAATATTCATACTCAGGCTGGTAAACAGGGAGAACAGTGATCAGACTAACAATTTATAGTCTTAGTTATTTTAGACACCTTCAGTTGAAATATCAACTGCTTGTATGAATATACTTCAAGTCATGTAAGCAAGTTCAGAAATTCTTCTATGGCTAGGGCTGATATAAACCCATATGAACCTTGACATGCACAAACAAAACCATCAACACATATGGAGCGCCCTGACAGATCAAGCTTTTAAATGAGTTGAAAAACGTTCAAACAGCTTTTGAACCAGACCAAATCTCACAGTAGATGCTGGGAACCTTTTCAAGAACTTCAATAGGCTTTAAGTCTGCTACTAAGCAACTAGTAGCCAAATAGAAAAAAATGTTATTTTTCTACTTTTAAATATCCAGCAAGATTAATAAAAAGGTGGGGAAAGCAACTACAAGGACATAACAGTGCTTTCTGGAAGTGAATTAGCTTGTTTTATCATTTAGTAACAGAATAAATTTACCAGCTTCTAGTTTGATGTATAATTGATTATAAATTTTGCACAAAAAAAAAAAAAAAACTCCCAAAAAACCCTGCCCCCCCAAAAAACTTGATCTTGAATGTTTTTCTTTACATAAACATTGAAGATTATTAATGTCATAACAATTTGTATCAAAGTAATCACAGAAGAAAAATTTTTTTTATAATTATAACTATTATTAAAATTATTGTTTCAGTTCTATTGCCACTCTGAACTCTAGGCATTTACTTCATCTTTTTACTCTGCTGAGCCCAAACATTCCCATGATCAACTCAAAAAAGCTCATATGTAGTTTGCAGGAGCCTCTTGAACTGTGACTATAGAGCTTCAGCAGTAAACACTGTGGTCTTGACCAATTAAAGCAATGAAGACCAGTTTTTCCACTGCACAACAACTTAGCTGTGGATTAACTTCCTCTGTAAAACTCCCACGGTTTGAACTCTCTTCTACAGAGACATCAATTAAAGGTAATTTCCTTGAAGTTCAGATACTGTCAGCTATTACTTTTACGCACTAGTCCAGAGGGAAGTAATGAGCAGATATTGCGGTTACTTTGGCTTACCCAATATACAAAAGTAACAAAGACTTAAGAGCAATGGTATTCCATAAAATCACCCCTCCATTGACCCCCTACACTGCATGCAATATTGCATGACCCTAGAAGAATGTAAAAACATAACTTTTTTCTGATAAAACCATCACTGATTTCAACAATTTGTATTGAACAAACCTTCTTGTACAAAAATGACATTTTTAATTTTTTTTTTCAGATGCCCTTTACTGGACTCTTTTCCGTGAGAATATCCAATTATCATACTATCTACACAAAATTCTAGTGTTCACAGCAGATTGAAAGAGGAACTATATTGCTCTGCTACACACTGAATGACAAACAATCTTCTTTGGTTTGCTTCACATTTAAACCCATACTCAACTTCATTTGCCATTTTACGGTCCTGTCTTTCAATTTAATATGGTGTTTTCCAGTTCTTCATATCTGCTCCCTTATAGCCAGCATACTTTCTTACCTAATGATAACTACTTCTTTTCAAGATCACTGGTAAATCTACAGGGCTGCCTGCACCTGCACAGTAGCAGGTTCTCTGAAAAACTGGAGGGGTAACCTTGCTATGGTGTGAAAACTGGCCATTTCTTCTGGCATTGTTTTATTTATTTTTCAGCAAATCACCTGGCTCTTTAAGGATCTGTATTCTCAAACAGTCAAATACTAAGTGGTGAGGGATCTTGTCAAGTGACCTCTGGAAATGAAAAAGGATTATTTATACTCAGTGCTGGTAAGACCACACCTGGAGTCCCATGTCTACTTCTGGATTTTCCAATACAAAAGAGACCTGATACTATTCAGGTTGGAGAAGATTTATAGGAAATCTCATCAGTGTGTATGAATATCTGAAGTAAAGAAGATTGAGCTAGGCTCTTTTTGGTGGTGCCCAGTTATAGGTCAAAATGTAAAAGGCACAAACTGAAACATGGGAGGATCTCTCTGAAAGTAAGGAGGCATCCTGTAAGGCTGACTAGGAACTGGAACAGGCAGCCCAGAGAAACTGTGGAGTCACTTGCCCTGGCTTTAGGTGATGAAACTCCATCAGTTTTCAGATGCAGTATTAGCTCTTCATCTCAAGCTATTTTACCATGAAGAAAAAACTCGCTAAGCTGATTTTGAGCTCATGGATTTGTAGAAAACTCTCTTAACAGAGCCATGACAACATATTTGGAAAAGCAACTATTTCACATATCAATGCCTTCCCAAAAGAATTCCACAGGGTCTGCAAATAGCCAGGTTAATTGGTTACACAACAGATTTAACTACCCCTCCCTCCAAAAAAAACCCCACCCAAACCAGTATGCTTCTTTATTTTTAAATACTCTAATAAAAATATTTATGAAAATCAAACTCTATGCATGCCTAAAACTATAGATTAGAAAACAAACCACACTTTTTATTTTGTCAACTGATGTCCCTCTTTTCTCCTTTGACTCATTATGTATACAAACTTGGGATGATTTTAAATCATCTAACTTTCCCTTGCATCAGTTCCAGAGTACTAAGTGAACAATTCTCTAGAGGAGGTCTGAACTGAACATCTGCAAACTGCTGCAAAAATAGCCAACACTAGAAAGAGCTCTGAGAAATTTAAGCTAATAAAAGCTGGTAGTTTGCATGGGCTGGTATAACTGGAACAAATTCCATATTAGTGCAGTCAGAAATACAATGCTGCACAGAAATCTATTTTTGAAGAGAAGCATCTAACAAAATGTGGTTCTGAAGATTTGGTTTGCCTTATCTAGTCAGGCCTAACAGTTCCATTAATGAGATTACATGTGGAAGGAAAAAAATGAGCTTGGATTAGATGAAGGAGTTTTGCTGTACCATTAGGAGGACTTTGTAATTCTTAGTTCTCTATTTCTTACTTGTATGTTTTAGTCAAGGTGTAAACATCTGTGCCTCTTGAAAGCAAGCTGGAATAAAACAGTCCCTGTAAGCAGAGAATCTGAATGAGTCTCAGTGACAATTTGCATTAGGTAATACAAGATAGCTGTTTACCACACATTATCCTAGACAAATATTCCATTTCCAAATATCACCTAAACTCCCTTATAATTTTTTTTTCATGCCACAATGACACAATCCTTGATTTACTCAGAAGTATTCAATTCTATCTCTCTAGTCTTTGTTCTTTGAGATATGGAAGTCCCTTCTTGCAGCTCCAATCCCTTCAATTATTTTTATGAATTTCTATATTAGAATATTTGCTATACAACACTGATCTCTCTTCTCATTCTAAACATGGATAAAACTTGTTCAAACTCTGTCAATGTTACCTGGGAATGAAAGATGACCTTTTAAGAGCAACCATTGGAACAAATTTGAAAAGGACAGTTGTTCTAAAAGTAATTTTGAACTCTTTGAGAAAAAATCATTACATCTTCCCCCTCTCCCCTACTGACATTCAGGTGAAACTAGACATGAGCAAAGGTCACAGAAATAGGTATCCAGAGACAACCTGCCTTACCAAGAACCAATAGAATTATTACTCAGCTGGGGATAATTTTCGATTCCTAAAAAGGGTGTTCACAGCAGAAAGACTTGAACTAAACTCAAGAGCACAAAACATTTGGTAAGAAATAATCACACAGTTGTGTTACCTTCTTCACACTTGTGTTGGATACCCAAAACTCTTTTTTGTTAGTCCAGATGCGCACTTTACCTGTGCTTACTCATCAAGAAACAGAAAGTACTCTAGGAATAAGCTAAGGAAAACCTAATTTTTTTTCCAGCTTTTCCAAAAGATAAGTCTCAGCAGCATTTTTTTCTAATTGTAATGGGATTAGGGGCATTCAGAGATATTTGAATTTCACAGCTCCTCCCTAGGATGGTAAGGGGATATGAGGGGATGTTTCAACCATTAAATTTTAATTTTCTAGTCTTGAAGCTCAAAACACAAAAGATGGCACCAGTCAGTCCTTAGAGTGCTTCAACTATTGTTTCAACAACACCCTAGGAAATTACTTCTCTGCAGCATTATATTGAAGCTCCCATTTCACAGATAAAAATTAGCTTTCAGGATGCCGCCTCTCCCTTCAAACTGATGAAAGAAATAGAGAGGAGAAAAACACACCCCTGGCTGCCATCTTCAAAGGCCTACTTGGCTGGTATGTAGCAGACAGGACAAACTTTTCCTTCAACCTGCTCTTTTTAAAATGCACAAGCCATAGAGGGTAGAATCTGATATGGAACTCCAGAAATTAAAGCAGCAGGCTACCGCTACTAAAAGATGATTTCATACACATGCAAATCAGCAAGAATCCTGGCTTTAGGTGTTTTCAGATGACATCAAGTTCATGGATAAAGACCACTTTATCATAGTGAGTATTACAAAAAACCAATATGAGCTGAGCGTGTTTCATGCCAAAGGTAATACCAAGATGTATTTTCTACACTGCAGTATAATACTTCTAAAAACAAGTGAGAAAAATCCTGGTCTGTTTTGCACAGAAAGTAATCTCAAAGGGGAAATGGACACATGAGTAAAGCCTGCATGATTCAGCACCCCCTTTTGGGGCTTAAACTGGGAAGTTTTATGTGTAGTCACTCTTCCAGCTATTGAAATGCACCGTTTTGGAATATTTTTCCCTCCACCTCCAAAGCACTGAGCCACTCTAAACATATTTAATATTTCATTTATTTTTCTTAAGCATGAATGCTTGCTGCAGAAATTGTTTTTAATTCACTCATGAAACCAGGTGTGGAAGTCAAAGCCAGCTCAGCACAGCCAAATGATCCCCCCATTAACTGGTAGTAACCTTTATACCTAATAGAAGCTAATTTAAGCCAAAGACCACAAGCCCTTAACATGTTTCCCTAGAGCAACTCACAGCTTTTTTTAACTGCTAAAGAGAGAGAAGGGATAAAGGTACAGGAAATAATAAAAGCAATTGGTAAAACTGTTCACATGCACAAAAAGGACAGATAGAAGTAGACTACACATGATAATTGTACTCAGAGGACAAATATTAGTGTCTTTTCACTGATCGCAAATCACTGAATTAATTTACCTGATTTTCTTGTGTTGAATAAAAGCATTCCTGAGCAAGTTGTCACCAGGGACGGACAAAGAACAATATTGCAAATCTTTCATTTAGATTTTTAGAGTTGCACCAAAATTATATTCCCTGAGAAAAGCGTTGGATTGAGGTTTTTTCAAATAAAAATGATATACTATGTGGTAGCATGAGAGAATTACTGAACAAATCAGACCCAGACATCATCCAAAACCTCATGTGAAATTTCTTAGAAGTAACAAATTCACAAAGGATTTGTAAGCCTATGGAGACTATTGGAATTGACTTGTGATGAGTTAAGTTGTCTGCATTGAAATGAGGATCCACAGATCTGCCTCTTGAAAATAATGTTGCAGCTAGTTCACTTTATACCTCATTTCTTTTTCCTTTTTAGAAAGCGAAGTTTTGTATCCAGCTGCACATTCCCAAGAAAATGGAGATCGATATAGTTATTCTTACATTCTTCCCGATGGCTTGCCTAGCATATAATGGAAAAGGGCATTTTTCCAGATGCTGACCATGAATGTGGTGTTTGTACATAATATGTTCCTCATTTTACTTTTTTAAAAAGAAAAAAAATTGGGAAAATAAAACCAAATTTAAAATACGAACCAACATAATCCCAAACAAGCAGAACCCAGACCCCAGGAGATAATGAAACAGAGATGTGTGTGAATAATTTGGTCTCACCTTTCAGAACTGGATGGAAATCAGAGTAGAACCTGGCTCGTAATCAGAACATCCACTTGACAAAAGAGGTTTACAACAGCCAAACAATGCACTTAACAGCACGAGGCATGTTGTAAAAGAAGAGTTTGTGTTATGTGACAGCCAAACTTTCCAGCAAACATCTCTTAAACAAGGGCACATGCTGCAAAGAACTCCCATATATCTTCTCTAAGAGGCTAAACAACTCTAAACAACTCTCTAATTTTAAAAATCCACATGCATTTTCCAAAGGAAAAAGATATTTCATTTTATATATATAAAAGAAGAAGCAAATTACAATCATTCACCATGTGAATTTGTTTGTCAGAGTAAAAGTATATGCAACCTAAGTATAACAACTAGGCAAGTATAGAGAGAACACCATGTTAAGAGACACTGATAGTTACAGCATATGGTCTGCAGAGAGTTCTCTTTCTGTAAGTTGCAACAAAAATTATTCGTAAAGCTGTACTCAGATAAAATTGATACTGAAAGAAGTCCTTAGAGCTAGCTATACTGATGTGACATCCTGCCAGACTCTTTAGTGGCATTAAAACAGTGGGAAAAAATAAACAGTCTGCAAGGATTTGGCCCAACAGTTCTAAAATAATATCTCAGTTGAAAAGCATCCTACCCCAAATCAGACATTAACTCTGTATTTCAGTACTGTACAACAAACTGTTATTTCTCTTTTCTGGGCAAATTACATTAACTTGTAGTTCATATTTCACATGGTCAGCTCGTCTGAGATAACATAAAAATGTCTGCTTATTACCATTTATTCCAATTAGCTTTAGAGATGTAGAAGGATAAAAAAGTCTTTCTTCTTTCATATCCTGACATTTGCTATTCTTTCCCTGGATGAAGAATAATGACATTCCTGGTAATGTCAATGCACAGATGTTACTGAAGGCAATAACCAGGCATACAAAACCATTATTACCATTAGCCATTAGCTGTCATTGAGATTAACTTTGAAACTCAACAACTTGTAGAGATGTAACAAAAAAAGACAATTTTTGTGTTTTACACCAGACATCTAACCATTGAAGGTTATAAAGACATCTGAAAAATTCACTANTTTTTGTACCAAAAGAGCAGTTCCTGTTTAGTGAACTTTTAATACCAACTATTTTCAACTTCAAGGAAAGGTCTAGAGAGAGGTCAGATAAAATCCCAGTGGTATGTCTCTCTAGACTTTACTTACACACATTTAAAGTATCAGCTTTAATTGTTCCTCTAAATTTACTTCCATAATATTCTTTCACTGTTACTCTTTTAATAACTCTTTAACACCAGTTGAAAAGACTCAGGCTCCACCTTTCATGATCCATATCGTGCTGTTTCTGACAGAGGTGTGGGAAGAGGCATTCTCTCTACATTTATGTGGCGTGGGTCTGGAAGCCAGAACAATCCAAGGAATTCAGTGTTTCTGCTCAACTCTTTTATGTATTCCAGAAACAGCAGCAGGCACATGCTATCTTTTTTAATAGCAGTGAATAAAATTGCAAATTTTAGGCAGCACTGAAACAGACAGAGGTTTACAAGCAGGTCTGCAACCACTGCACAACTCTTAATCTAGGTAATTGGCACTAAAGATTTCCCTAGAGGAATACACAGGCAGGATAGAACATCAAGACATTCAGACAGCTGAGATTATTCTGGAGAGCAGCTTATATCTTTCTCTCCCCTTGCCCCATTTCTGTCAAGAATGCATAAGCTTTGCTAACACTTGGTTTATTCAGACTTTTAGACTACTGTTTCCTTTAGGTTAATGTTGTTCAGCACTTACAAACCAAACCTTTTCAGGTAGGTTTCTTGACAAATTTAATTATATTTGACAATAATATCGAAATTTAAGAGTGAAGCCTGTTTTATATTTGGAGTAACTAAAGGCAAGACATGGGCAATCCATTTGAAGGAGATATTTTAAATTAGGAAGAAACAAAGAAATGCAAAATAAAAATTAAAGCCTTCCAAAACAAGCAAATAATCCAAACAACTAAACCACAGGCACCCCCATTAAATATTTGTGCAACAGAGATCTTCAATTATAAAGCTCACATGGGACTGGCAGAGTAATTTGTTAGAAACTTAAACCTAGAAGTTACTTCTCTGATTGTTCCTGATGGAGTTTTTTAGAGGTTGGGGTTTTTTTTTCCCCCAAAACATTATGAGCTGCAAACATTCTTCCTTCACTAATTCATAGAGAAAAAATAACACAAATACTATGGATATACAAGCAAACTTGTTTTGCATTTACTTGGGCTGTGTTTGGGTTTTTTAATTTATTTGTGTATTTACAAATACCTGTAGACTGTTTTTTATTTACAAATAAAGATATAGTCAACTTTTTAAAGTAATGTTTCCATTAAATCAGTTTTCTCCTTTGTGATTATAGACTGTTTTCAAAACAGGTGCTATGTATAATCTAAGATAACCACTTCAGAATATTAATAAAAGGCTCAGTCAGGCAACACCAGGACTTCTATAAGAAGTATTTTCTGATTATGATTATGCTAATTTAAAATTGTTCCATCAGAAGAGGAATTGTCTCCCTGCAGGGTTTGTGTTTTAATTTTTTCCTCTCAGTAGAAATGACTTTTTTTTTTCAGTTGCAGAATTTACATTGACTTCAATGACAATGTCTTTCAATGCCACCCCACCCCAGTCAAAGCAGTCACTTAAGAGATATTAAAAGAACAAGTGCAAGTATAAGCCTATTTTCATCTCATCTGTGATTTCAGATCTTTGGATCTGTGCCTTTCTGTGGCTTAATTATGCACATTTTGAAGAAATATGGACTTTTTCCCCCATTTAATTCAACATCTGTTGCTGTAATTTGAAAACCTCCGGCTCTTGGATTAAAAGAGATAATAACCAGCTCTTTCTGTTCATGTACTCGCAGCCTCTCAGAAAAATGAGTACAGATACAACCTACTGTTCACCAACTCCTCATGAAGAAAGATAATAAAAATGCCCACACAAAACAAACCTACTAAAATACATTGCCAGTGCCTTTCTGAGTGGTTGATATGTTCTACACTGGTTTTTTTTTTCACTGCACAAGCTGTAATCGGTTTTGGTCATTTTGCTATATCTGCATGCCTCTTGTTTGGTAGTTACATTGCAGAACATTTACTTCTTCAAAGAATAAAACCAAAAGTTGTAACAACAAAATCAAAATTCCTCTTTCAGGCAGGTGCAAGCATCACAAACCAGTTCCTGTTGACAAAATAGTCACAAGATATACTGTCTCAAAATTTTCCAGAAAAAGTGACTTAAACAACATATTTGTCCATAAATTTTTTCTACTACTTAGCTTTCAGTTACATGTGCAATTTACCTTGATGGTAATGAAGGTAAATGGTGGTGGTGGATAGTGATCCAAGGTGCCTTTCTCCTCAAGCATTTTCCTCTATGTAATGTAATTGAAACCACAAAAGCCTAGGGTTTGAAGTGTTTCTACCCCTCATGTCTGGACTTCTTAGCTTTCTCCCACTCTTTTTTCTTTTACTCATTCTACCTTACTCTTTGTATTTGTTAGAAGCAAAGACAAAAGGAGTTGAGATGTCCTGAGTTCCTCCACTATTTTTCTCTATATGTACTTGGCTGCATGTCATCAGAGTGAACACACAGGGAACGCCAGACCCCCATGTGTCTGGGGACCTTAGAAGTACTTGGATAGGTGCACAGCTAAAGCACAAGGAGATGAAGAACTGTTGAAGGACACTTTTATGTACACCATAACTCCCAGTTATGGATACAAAGCTCTCAGTTAGGGATGAAAAAAGGAAAAAATCTGAAGAAGGAAAACAGACACTATGATGAATAAAAGCATCCATGTTTCCCAGAGGTTTCCTTTCTAAACTGTGCTGCCTGACTCATCAGGAAAAAAAAATCATAATTAATATAAAGATCTAGCTCCCTGAAAATCTTTCCTGCTACATAGCTTTCAGACACCTCTATTTATGAAATGAAACATTGTCTTTTGTTGCTCTGAGATTTATGCTAGGTATTTTAAGCTGTCTCTACATTTTAATTATTCTAAAAATTTAAAAGGAAAGTTGCATATTTCAGATGACTCCATCACTCCAAGAGCTCTTCTCTTTTGTTATGCCATATTACTTCCAAACCAAAACTACCAGCAGAGTATGACACCACAATCTAACAGATATCCTTACACAAGAAGTATTCCTTGGAAAAACCTGCAAAAGCAGGCACACCCATATATCCACAAGGGATTTCTATGAGGTTGTGTGCTTGTGCCACTCCTGTTTATGCATGATGTGAGGAAGGTGGGTGTATAAAAATGCTGTACACAATTCTGAGAGCATATACTCCCAAGGCATTAGCAACAAGTATTAGCAGATGCTAATCTGTGTGTTAGGCTGGACATGCAGATTGGTCGGGCAGAATGAGGATTAGAGGCACCACCTACAAGAATCTTTTGCAACTGCTGGCAAAATAAAAGCACAGGTGACTTCCAATATGGGACTGCATATTGCACCACAGTATGTTCCTCACTTTAGAAAAACATAGTTACATTAGGAGGACACAAGAAGAACATAATGAATACACCAGGAGCACTTACAGATAATTTCCAACGGCTTCTGCCAGTTCCAAGAAAACAGAGTTAAAGTTATGTGCTCGTATACCTAAGTCTTCATTTCCTCATAAAGCATTTGCTGAACTCATTACCCTAGGAAATTTCATCATGTTAACCCATAACCTTAAACATCTTCATTTGTACAAAATTTTAGTTAAATTTACAGTTATTATGTGTAAGCATAAAAAGATCATACTTTTTCGTCAAGAATCAAATGTCTTTGCAGGGCAATTTTTTGTTCTGTAGTGAACATAATTTTGAGAGACAGAGGGCACAGCTTCATTGGAAAGGTGAGTACTTTATTCAAGTGATCAGTTAAGCAACATAAACTTGTTTCTTCTTTATGAAGATCAAGTATTAGGGTTGTTTATTTTTGACTTTTACAGTTATTGTACATATCAGCATGCAGAAATGCAAATTCTGGTCAAATCAGTTAAAATTCCTTGAACTATCAATGGAAAGAAGGGATTTTTTTTCTTTTTTTTTTTTTTCAAGCGCTGTGGGGTTTCATATGTAATAGAAATCCCACAGATCAGTGTTTTAAATCTCTCTCTCTGTATGCTTACTATCAAAGAAGACATATGAAAGATGGCCAAACAGAAGAAATTACTCAAAATACAGAATGTGTAAATGATAGACTAGGAAATGCTGCTGTATGCTTTTTTCTTTATTATACTTGTGTATTAATCATACATTATGTAGGAGTCACATTATAGCTAAGCATGAACAAAACTGTTTTGTAATTTTCACTGTTTATTATTGTCCCAAAAAGATCAAGCAAGTACAGTAATTACTAGTTATAGACCTCTTTTAAGAGTAGTATGCCACTCTGTATGCAGCTTTGCTCCTGTTTAATTGTATCTAAAATACATTTTTATATCTAAGGCAATTTTCTCCTCTCTCATGAAATATAAATTATTTTCATTTTTTTACGTTTTTAATTTAGATAGTCTTAGCATTGCTAATGAGCATACTTATCCAATTCCTGAAAACTTGACTATTTGAGGAAAGAACCGAAGCTGATGAATGAACATGTCATCTTGTCCTTTTCCTTTTTGGAGAAGAACACTCATCATCCAGCCATAGAGGGCAAATACTGTTTTCAATAGTGAGACAAATACTTTGCCAACAAATACTTCTTTAGGTTCACTAAGAATTATATGCCCTCTGAGACTTTAATTCCTTTGATTTGTCTGTGCTAGAGACAGTTCAAGCAACGGCTCCTAAAACAAGATTCTCTCACTTTGCACTATATCATTTTGTTTAAAATTATTTGCTACCACTCATATGAAGAAGAAATATGCTATTCTCTGGATTTCTGTCCACTTGTATTTGGGCCTGCTTCAAGTTTATTGACAGTTGTTTTTGATAAACTTAAGGAAAAAAATATTAATTTACATATTAATTTATATATATTAAATTTTAGGAAAAATATTAACATATAGCCCAGCTTGAGAATGCACAAATGTAGATCTCAGTGGGCATTTTTCAGGATTTAGGAATAACCAGAGAAGAAAGAGGGACAGGGCTTCAACTGTTGACCTTAATTGTAGTACCTGAAGGAGGCTTATGACGCAGCTCAAGCGGGAGCTTTTCACAAGGCATAAAGTGATAGGACAAGGGTGAATGGCTGAAGAAGAATAGATTTAGATTAGATATGAGGAAGTACTTCTTTACTGTGACAGTGGTGAGGCACTGGAACAAGTTTTCCAGAGAGTTTGTGGACTCACCATCCCTGGAGGTTGGGCAGGAATCTGCTAGGACCACAGAATATTCTGAGTTGGAAGGGACTCACAATGATCGCTGAGTCCAGCTCTTAAGAGAATGGCCCCTACAGGGTGTGAGCCTGCAACCTTGGCTTTATAAGCATTGTACTCTAACCAGCTGGATTTCAAGGCCAGGCTGGATGTGGTTACCTGGTCTAGCAGAATTTTCCCTGCCCACAGCAACTGGATTGGAGCTAGGAGATATTTAAGGTCTCTTCCACCCCAAACAGTTCTATGATCCTAGAAATTTCTCTGTCAGTCACCTATCTGTTCATACAAATAATGCATTTTCCATAATGGAATGCTGTAGATAAAAAAATTATGGAAATTATATACTTCAGCTGGTTAGTAAGATATGGGAAAACAATTCTGACTTTTCTTTGCCTGATGTGGAGGTTAGAATTGCGATCAATGAAAGCTCCTCCAGCTTCCTCTTTTGAGAGATTCTCCTGTACCTGGCATTATTCTGGTATTTCTCATTTCTGCTAAATAACCTTGGTGACCATCTAATTCTTTAAAACTCCCATGAGAATGAAAGCAGGAAAATATTCACACAGTTAGCACCATTGTATTCCATTCCAATTATTTCCCTAAATGTCTTGATTCTTTCTTTCTTTCTTCCTGGCTCATCCTTCTCCACGATAGGAAAGAATTCGAGTAAGAGTTGATGACTAATTTTAATACAAAGCTTTGGGTTTTTTTCACAAAACAGAACTGGTACAAACATGAAAATATTTGTGTGCAAAGCTGTAATGGCTCTTAACATATCCAAACAGGATTGGTTAAAACCAGCCTATTGAAATGTCAAAAAAAAAAGAAAAGCACTTCAGAGCAAAGCTTTTCAGAACATATTTACAATTCCTTTGGATGTTTGAATTGTTTCAAACGCACACCCTATCAGGTAAAAGTTTTCAATTTGCTTTTGCAAAAAAACAAGAATCTAATATTCAGTTCTTTCTTTTATACAGGATACAATATCTGGAACTGGCTAGCCAATGACACCTTAGCCACTTATCACAAATCATCTCATTTGCTGAAGATATGATGGTATCAACTTCAAATCGTGCAAGAATAACTTTTTTTCTTTAACAAAGTAAATTTAGCACTCCAAGGATAACTTTCCAAGTGAATCTGTGGAAATCTGACTGTTGCCTTTCAGATAAGCTGAAATGTTTATGTCACACACTGTAATGCCACCTCTAACAGCTGAATTAAGAAATATATTTTCAATCAGCAGTTCCCATTTTCATAGAGCATACTTCCATACACACAAATGCACACACTTTGATGAAGGATGCCTGCTAGGCAGGTCTCCTGCACAGAAAGTCCTCCTAAGGTTATAACTGACTGTAAGCATTGTAAAAGAACTACATCCAAAGACTCATTTTCTATAGCATTCAACAGCTGTGATCCCTACAATATTGCTGTTCACTTGGAATGTACACACCATAACTATGCACTGATAGGGATTCTGCTGTTAGACTGTGAAATCTGGGCCAGCAAGCTTAGTGGTTTAGATGTTACTCCTTGAAGATTTTCAGCTAAACCTTGGAGGAAATACAAACAATATTTGGGGTATTACTCATGTATTCATGTAGATCTATGTATTAGACTGCTAAGGCTTATATCTTCCGAAGTATCTATTTGCTTGAAGCAAGCTATTAAAAAAGTCTAAAAATTCAATCATACATACTAATTTCTGTAAACACACCAAGCAAATTGAGCCAAAGATAAAATGACCATTCAGCCACTATGCATGCATCCTGTTCAACCCTTGATTTCTACTGATAGCTTCTGTATATTTCCCTTGGCTGTTCCCTAACTGAAGTAAAAATATCTTGCTTGTCACACAAATTCTTCCTTTGTGCAGAAAAGCTCCCTGACAATTTTCAGTAATGGCAAAGACATCCTATATCTAGGCTAGGAGGGAAAGGAGGGTTGACAGTTGTCTCCTGGTTTAGGTTCCCTTTTATTTTTGTACTCAAGTTTGGTGAAAGAGCAACAGTGCCAAGCTGTAGTTTTTCCACAGCTACACACCTGTCTGTCATGCTTCAGCTCCGGCAAATTCAACCTCAATGGCCTGAGATTATTTTTACCACCACAGAGGCAGTTATAAAACAAACTCACTCTGGTATGCACCCAACTCATAATATCAGATATTTCACAGTGCACACAATCAAAATTGTAAGTTAACTACTGTTACATCAATTTACAGTTACTAAAAATCACAAATTCTTAGAGCACAAGGCACTTTGTGAACATTTCTCATTTCTCATTTTATAGGTCAACATGTTCTCTGCACTGAGAAGTACTGCACACAGAAGCACTGACGTGTGAAGAAAGTAAAGCTGAACTTGGCCACCATGCAGAGAACAGGTCAAAAGCTGCATTTAGCCACTACTCAATAACCAGATGAAAGCTCAGAAGACTTCATCCAGCAGATACAAGCTTTTCTTATTATACACGTTCTTTTATTACATGTTCCCCTTTTTTTAAGTATCTCTTAGATCTACTAACATACATTTTTATTTCATGCAGACAAGAAAGATCCTGTCAGTTGAATTAAGCGTCCAGTATTTCAGGACAGCAGTCTAGAACCAATTTTATTCACCTATAACTGAAAAGACACTTACAACCATAGAAATATTTTCATATTGCAATGAATTTTTGTTAAATCCAAATGACACCACATTATCTGTAAAATTAATTAATACCCCCACCCCACTAGCATGGCAATTTAAATTAAAGAATTTTTTTATTATTTTTATTTTAACTTTGCTCACATTCGACAGAAAGTTTCCGCAAGCCCAGTTTTCCTCTTAGCATAAGAACTGAATTATGGTCTTGTCCAGGGAGGAATACCAGGAAAGCAAAGACTAGGAGATAAATGATCTTCATAATTAATCTGTTTTTCTTAGCAGGTTTTTTAACTCTGTTTTGCACTAACTAATAACACTATTTAAGGTATACAGTCAGTATCATTCAAAGAAATATTCCATCTCAGTATAAGCTTGAACTTCTACGGATATCTAAACTGCATCTCACAGCAGTGAATGTCTGCCAAGTAGAAAAGATATAATTTTTAAATGCTACCTGACTCATACGTATTTTAATATCAGATAAATTTTTCTTTACATCCATAAGCGGTTGAAAAGATTTTGTTCACTAGTTAAGAGATCCTATATATGTGATTTTGTCACCATCAGTATCACCTGAGAATTGTTAGCAAAGACATTTACATATATGCATGCTGTTTTCCATTTTAAATGTACGAGACATACTAAATCCACCTTCTCCTGCCAGAGGATGCCTTAACGGTTTAGAGATATTTGTTGCAATAACATATATTCAAGGCACCAATGAGACCACTTCACTCAGTTTTGACATCTGTATTTCAAAACAGGTGTACAAATTGAAAGAATCATAACAAATTGTACAATTAAGTAACTAAATATTTTGCCTTATGATATTTTGCCTCACAAACCTAGTTTAGTAAGTGAAATAAACATAGATTGCTTAAATTCAGTTACAAATATCTACTTAAGTTTCAATAGTAGAATGCTATATGAATTGACAAACAAAATCATAACAATATCTGATACATGTAAACAGAAGGCTGGCCACTGTGGATTGTAAATTACCGGGAAATATGCATTATAATTTTATAACTCTTATTGAATTTCATAATTTGTTTACCTATGTAACAATTGAGCAGCTTCTAAAAATTGGAGTTTATAATTTTTCATTTGTATAACTTCAAAATAGTTAAATTTTGTAAATTTTTCATAAGTAACTGAGAATTCACAACAAAAGGTTATTGTAAAATAGAACAATCACATTTGTTCCAAAAATTTTGAAATATCCTTAGAGCTTGATTAAAAATTTATAAACGCTGAATTTTACTTGATCCTGTTTTGATAGATGTATATCTTCTCACAAGAAAAAATAAAAAAACCAAAAGCATTGTTCAAAAATTCCCAAGTAATTATAATCACAACCACCCAAATTGAAAACACATGGTGCTTTCTGGTGAAGAGCATCTGAAAAGAACATTCAGAAGCAAAGGTTATGTTTACTTTCCTTCAAGCCAGGGAGAAACAAAGCTATAACATCAGCTCAGAAATTAATTCCTTGGCTGAGCCATGCCACTGAACTCTACGGTGCTTATAATATGGAAGAGAATTTGCCATACACAGCAACATCTGAGCATACTCAAGCATGCTTTACACCACTGTTACCTCATGGCTGCACTCCAGAGGTAAAAGGCTTTGTCTATCAGAGCATAACTGTAAATCTGTTTGACAGGCTTCTGAAGATTTCACCTAAATGTGTTCAAAATCTATTAAAGTAGTCTGGCTTTATTTCTCACAATTGCTACAGAATTCACGGAGAAAGAAGTGTTGATGAGAAGGAATTGTCTTGGATGATCTGTATTTTTAATAGCAGGAGGTAACTGTGTGCCTGCAGCTGTGTCTCCAGAAGATAAAAACATTTTTCTAGGATTAATAGTCAGTCATTCCAGCTTCAGTCTAGCTAACTAAGTTGGAATAGCCATGAAGTTTTCGGAAAGACTCTTTAACGCAGGTTCTAGATGTCCACCGAGCATTCCAGGCATTTTACCTGAAATTCTTGCAAAATCCTTTCAACATTATCTGATATTTTATTTGAATTTTGTGCATCACTATGAAATCTATCAGAGATCTGCCCACATGTTTTACACATAGACAGGTCTGTAAAGCTTCACACAGAAGCCAATGTTAGCAGAAATATCCTGTTTGATTTCTGATATAGGTAGATACAACAAACCAGATCTCAGTATCGTTCACCCCAAGTGTTCCAAAATTACATTTCATGTCTCTAGGAGTGTTGATGCAAAACTACCATTGTATTCTTTCTTTTTTCCTCATCTTTGTCACTGAAATTCATGTATTTAATATTTTCTCCATAAGCAGAACAACGCAAAATCATTTTTTTCCAAGTGAAAGGTGAGTACCTCACATTCGCACCCTTCCACTTGAGGAAGCTCAAAAAATCCCAAAAAGCAACCAAACTTCAATATTCCAAGAAAGACTGATCACCATGTTTGCAGTATCCTGACTGCACGCTGCTAAACAGATATCACTTTCACAGACCAAAGAGATGATTTTTTTTTTTTTTAATATAAGGCAGAATAAAAATTTCAATGCTTTGAATATATATGTCTATCCTGCCCTTGAGGTCATTAAGGAAACATATTCATACAAATTTTAAAAATATGAACATTATCAGAGATGTTTTCTAAGATATTCTAATACTGTAAATAACAACATTTTTGTTTATGTATGCTGCATTATGCTGCAGCATTATCACCAGCAGATGAAGTAATTCTTTCTTGTTCTCCAAAAGCTTTGCACTGAGGTCATTATAATTTCTTTAAACTATTACTTCATTCTGGTCTCCTTCCTTGGAAGACTGCATAGAGACTACCAATAGTCCTTTATCCCATGTGAAAAACACAACACAAAACAAGCCTTAATATTGTGCTACACATCTTTCAAGAGTCAGAGACGTAACATAGCTAAGATCCCAGCAACCTTAATTATATTTCCCAGTCTTTACATATTCATATAAATAAAAGATCACACTACAATCTTTACCTCTATGAATTTCACTTGCTTTTTCTTAAAATACTGAACTTCAGTACCATGTATGATCATGCATGGTTCCACACATGTGAAACATCTTGAGCCCACAGAGAGCACTTCTATACACAGGACATACTATTCAAACAGAGCATGTTAACTGTAGCTTCATTTTTTGGAACTTCAAAGCACTTCTAAAAATGCTGACAATGGTATATGTAAATTCCTTTTCTGCATCTTTTTGCCTGAACAAAATAAAACTGCCCACCAGTTCTACTGTAAAACTTCTTATTTTGAACTTACTGCCTAGTCCAGCCTAGATCTCTACTGCCAATGACAGCAAGACTGCCACACCACACTTGGTATCTTGCCACTACTTCATTCTGACCTGTGCAGACAAAAACATGTTAATATAACTTTCATACTATCCCTGTGGGTTAGGCACAAGTTTCTGTGGTTATGACTAAAGCTGAAGGGCTTTATAATGTAATAACCGAGAAACAGCATAATGGTATATAAGGCAGGAGCCACAGAACTCCATAAAGATTTAAAATAAAAAAAAGGTTGTTTGTTTGTTTTGTTTTGTTTTTAAGTTTCAAATTTCCCTCTGTCATATAATCAAGAATCTGTGGAGGCCAACTTTTTTCAGTGGTACACAGGAACAGGACAATGGGCAATGGTCACAAGTGGAAACAGGAAGTTTCTTCCGAACATCAGGAAACTTCTATTGTGGAAGGGCAAAGAGCACTGGAACAGGCTGCCCAGAAACATTCTAGAATCTTCTTCTTTCCTAGTATTCAAAAATCAACTGGACATGATCCTATGCAACCTGTTACAGGTGAATCTGCTTTAGCAAAGGTTTTGGACTAGATGATCTTCAGAGGTCCCCTCCAAATCCCTATTATTCTGTGATTCTGTTATTACTCTTAATGGCTTAGGTTGATAATTGCTTTACTGTCTCTCAATGTTCTCCTTCTACAGGTCTTATCCATCTCTGCCTTTTCAGGCAGAGCAAGAAAAAAGCCCTAAGGTAATCAATTGCAATGGGCGATCAACCTCTGCTTCTATTTGTAGCTGTGTAGGAGAAGAATATATCTTACTTTTAGTCCTTAGCCTTTAATTCCTGTAAGTGTCCCTGATTTACTTTAAAAACCTCATGCAGAAAGAACTGTAAATTATCAATGTATTACTTACTATGAATGGCCCTCTGTACGTTTGGTGGGGTTGTTTGTTCCTGTGTTTGTGGAAGCCATTTGTTTGGGGGCTGCTCCCTTTGCTGGTTGCTTAGGAGTGTGAGGCAGTGTGCTGGTTTTGCACTGATTGACATTTAGCGAGCAGGAAAGAAGCCACTCACGGAAAATTTTTTTCTAAGAGGAGATGGTAAGAGTCTCCTCCATGCCTGACAAAACCAATCAGCGACCAGTTTTGAATACTGACACCTTGTTGAACCACTAGGAAGCTGAACACACCCCTGTGAACACACATTAAAAACGGAACAAATCCTGGGAAAGCTCTTTATTCTTCCAGCCTGGGAACAGGTAACAGGCCAACGTGGCCTCCTCTGCACGGCCAGACTGGGCTGGGCAGGCCCTGCCGAGGGGCCAGGCCCCTCCCCGGGAGTCCTCTGGGCCCTGTCCCGGCCGGGCCAGGCTCCAGTGGCTGCCAGGCAGGGGGAGGGGAGACCGAGGGGCTCCATCCCGGTCGGGCCGGGCCCCAGTGCCTGTTAACATCCTGGTGCCAGGCCGGTTCCCGCCGTCTCCAGCACAGGCCTGGTGGGCCTGCGCCAGACCAGGCCCTGCCTGTGCCGCAGTGCTGGCTGGGCAGGCCCCTGAGACCCCGGTACAGATGCCAGCATGGCCTAAAATCCATCACCATGACTGCTTCGGCCACCACCCAGCAGAAACCATCATGAACCCTGCAGGCTCCGGGCAGGACGTTAACTCTTTCATTGCACAGATGAAACTTGCAGAACATTGATCTCTGAAGTGAGAGAAAAGGACAGAGTGAAGACACGTAGAGTGACAACATGAAGACACCAAGGTCATTGAAGAAGGAGTTAAATCCCAGATGGGAGGAGAATGAGAATCTGCCTGAGCCTGAAATTCTTTTGCAAGGCCATAATGATGTTAATACACTAGAATGTCCCTTTAATTCAGGAAAGCAGTATAGGGAGATGGAGTGGTAAGACTGCATGTATGACCAAAGGCATTTGTGCTGAAGCAAGCAAATGTTGAAGTAGCTGTGATCTCATGAGAAGCTTGAACAGAGAGAGGAAGATGAAAGTGATGAAGACCCTTTGCCTCCAGGGAAGAAGAAGAAGACCTCTGTTTCTTGTGATGATCTCAGAGATAGGTGAAGAGAACCTTCACTTTTAAACAGCTATACAAAAATAGTACAAAAATAGTACCCCATGAGTTGACGTGGCCCTTGAATGCAGCTGAGGAAAGGCTGTGTGAGATGGGAGATTTCTGGGCGGCTGCTATTCATGAGAATTAAAGCCAAAAGAGAACTTTTTTCTTCTGGAGAAATCTCCATGACGTGGCAAAAGAGACTCCTCTCCCCAAGAGAACTGATAAAAGACTATTTTAGAAGTGGTCAAGTGACCTACGTCCTAAGGTTTTGTCTTAGTATGTTGTCAATGAGAAACAATAGAAGGTTGTGGAAGGAGGAGAANATGTACATATATATGTGTGTGTGTACATCTTTTATTTTACTTTTAAATGAAAGTGCTGCTACCACCACTGCAAAGGTACTATAAATGTCAAACACACAGACAGACAGAAAGAATATTAATTATATGCATAAAATAATTTGCCACTAAGGGACACAGAGATCCATTGGCGCAAAGTGCTAAAATCCATGCATTCATGCATAAAATTGCTTAATTTTCATTATTTTCTAAAGTCAGAAATCCAAACTCTAGGTTTGATGGATTGCTGTTTTCACCAGTCTTTAGATTCTTATGTTCTAGTGAGATGACAAACTGACTGAAAACTACTCTCTCTCAAATTGTTAAGGATTTGTCATAAAATATTTACACTAAAATGCAAAGCAAGGCTCTAAGATTTGAGACAACCTGTTGCTGATATTCTCAAAAACTCTGCTTCCAAAGTACATGAATGCTGCATTTTACTTTGTAGCCTCCTGGCTTGCAATCAAGGAAGTCTGCAGCTTAGTAGGCTAACTGTGGCCATTTATATGATTTCTTTGTTCATCAGCATCCACTGCAAAGAAATCTGAACAGGTTATCAGCCAACTGCTCAATTTAATCTACCTGTTACACAATCACAGTGACACCTATTCACCTTAACAATACAGCCTGCCCCAGCTCTCAACACTTTGCTTAAATGACACATGAAATATAGGGATGGTGTGCACACACAATGTGCACAGTGGAACTTCAACCATGGGATGGCAATACAGGTAATGAAACAAGAATTATGGTTAATTTAGTTAAAGGTACTATCAATTTAATGCTAGATGCTGTCACATTATTTACTGCTGTATCATCACAGCATAAAAGGGTTAGCTCAACTCTGCATTAACACTTGAAAATTACAGCTTACTTCTTTCCACCCTTTGTGCACTTCTCATAAACATTATTTTTAGATGGCATTGGTATTTACACTGGGTTTGACCACATCCTCTACTTCAATGGCAAATATTCAGAAATAAAATCAAGACATTTAAATTGTGGTGGACTGTTGGGGAAGATGAAATAAGAAGGCCCTATATGGAAAGTGCAGAGAATGCGAGCCAGATTGAGATGAAAATGAGCTTTGAGATGACAGACCTTGGTTTCTGAGCAACTGGTGGGCAGTGGTGCAGCTGGTGAAAGTAACTCCCTTTTCTGTCTCACAGACAAAACAAAGGGTCTGATAAGATGTTCTGCTTTATTCCTCAAAAATGTAGTTTATCTTGCACTTGTAACCTTCCCCTGAAGTATGATGTATTTGTAATCCCATTGGTCCAAAGTTCTTTCCCCCACCCACTTTCAAGCCCCCTTGATATGGGGAAGACAGTGCCATCAGTGCCATCTTTGCTATCTTTGCCTTCTTAGCTTTCTTATAGCTGTCTCTGCCACCTT
>VYXD01014476.1:0-19847 GCA_013397195.1 Hylia prasina | reverse complement strand
AGATGTTCTGCTTTATTCCTCAAAAATGTAGTTTATCTTGCACTTGTAACCTTCCCCTGAAGTATGATGTATTTGTAATCCCATTGGTCCAAAGTTCTTTCCCCCACCCACTTTCAAGCCCCCTTGATATGGGGAAGACAGTGCCATCAGTGCCATCTTTGCTATCTTTGCCTTCTTAGCTTTCTTATAGCTGTCTCTGCCACCTTTTCCTTTGTCTTTGTCCTCCCCTTCTCCCTGCTCTCTCGAACCTCTCTCGCTCTCTCTCTTCCTGCCCCCATTCCTTGGGGCCTGCTTTGGAGTTGCGGCTGGCATCTCTGAGCAGGGCCCCCACAATAAACCCTACATCATAAGACCGGGCTCTAGAGATCTCTTGTCTCCATTTGTCTCGACCATTCTGGATCAGCGCTTGCTACAGATAGCTAACTACAGTGGACTGTACTGAAAAAAATGAAATATTTCAAAATATATTTTACAGTTAGATTTTTGGCCAATGTTCTCCTGAAAACTTTACAAAACCAAAAGGTCTATCTCTGTACTTAGCCTGGGAAAGTCTCTGGTCATAAACTGAGACCCAGCACAGATTACATCTGACCACAGTCTCACAAATTCAGAAATCTGATCACACAGAACTTAGAACAGTTGATGCACTGTCAACCTGTGACCTTGTGAGAATTCCTTAAGATGCCTTTAGTTAGACTACATACTTATTCACAGGTTCCTTGCCTAAATTACTACCTTGAAAACTGCAGAAGCGACTTTGTCTATAACTTGCCTCTACCTCAGTGACAAAATCGGGACATCAACAAGGTCTTAGAAAATTGGGAACATTACCAGAAGAGCTATTTTTTCTAAAATATAAAGATTCAAATCTGCCAATATCCCTGATCACAAGCACATTTCACATACTTTCCTCAAATTTTAAACAAACAGAATATAAATAGAAAGAAAGTCACTGTCTATGTGATTTAACATAATCCACCTTATTCTCATATTGTTGTGGATGATGCTACCACAAAAATGGAGAAGCAGCCTTAGAAGGTGTATAGCTGCTGATAAACATACAGAAGAATTTAAATTCCTTCTTAACTGAAAAGAGCTGAATATGATGAGAGTAGCTCTGGACAGCAATAATAAACTGTTAAAATGTACGCTTTCCAGAACACTATCTTGTGCTATAAAAAGAAGAGAACCTTGCAGAGGCAAGATTAGCATCTTGCACTGAAGGCATTTCTTAAAGCACTGCTTTGGTAAAAAAGGGTGGGTATAAGAGAAGCCACTGATTCACAGGGAGGTTCAAACCCTCAGGTCTTACTTGTTTTCAATAATGAAGTAGGTTTTCCTGCTCAGGAAATCTGATGGAGACTCAACTCTGAGTTATCAAAACCATGGAGCTAATATTGAAATGTTTTCCAGCATGTAAATTACTCAGTCAGTTTTTAAGTGCACACACTCATCTTCACTCTAGAATCAGTCCCAGGAACTGTTAAGTGTGGAACAGATTTGAAATAATATTAAAACTTTCCAGAACTAGATATAGATTTTTTAAATTGATTTTCAAAAGCTTTTATTGAAGAAGGAAGATTTCTGTGTTTTATTATTAAGAGAACTTTTGAAAAATATGCTTGGAGGTGCAACTAGAAGAAACAAGTCTGGTCAACTGTTTCCTGAAATGTAATAAAGGATGACAGGTATATGGATATGAATAAACAAAATTAATTCTTCAGGGCTCAAGGGCATTCCCCTTTGTACAGGGGAATTTCATGGTGACAGATGACCTCTGAGATCTTTATCCATCGGAATTTAAAACTTTAACATGGACAGCAAAGATAAGGGCTCAGGAAGATTTCTCTGCCTTAAAGAGGTCATTATGTATGTAAAAGGAATATGAGGTATCTGAATGCTTCGCTTGGTACTGCATGAGTAAGGAACATCAGCAGCCTTGAAAAATGCTTCACATCTGTGCATAATCTATTTAACCACACCATTACTCCATTACTCTTCCTCATGGATTTATCATTGTAATTGGTTTATAATTCACTACTTCAGGACGTAACTGAAAAGCAGTTCACAGGGGATGAAGATTGGGCATCAGTGTTGTTAGATCCTTGAAAATAAAAGTTTTAATAGAGGTCTGGTAGCAGATTTGATGGGGTTCTCAGTTTCAAATATATCACATGTGACCTTTGGTATCTTAGACATTCCATGTCTACGAGAGGTATTTCAGCACTGCATTAAGAATATTTCAGATTAATCTTGCTCTTCGTTATAAGATTACAGAATATAATAAGGACCTTCTGTCCTGGTTTAGGGCAAATTTGGAAGGAAACCTCCAAAGGGGGTTCCTCCAGAAAGCAAACCCAACCAGCCCATCCCCCAGACAGTCTGGGAAAAAAACTTCCTTGGAGAAAAAGAAAGAAAAAAAATGAAACCTTTAAAACACTCATCCTCCCCCCACAAACTGTTCGCTTTTTCACAAACAGCATAAAGAGACAACCTCAGTTTTACCATTTGAAAACAGTCTTTCATCAATCCTTTAAGAGGGGAGTCTCTCTTAGAGTGATGGATCCCACTGAAAATTTAGAACAGTTCTCTTGTGGGTTTTAACTGTCACAAAGACACCTGGGGAGATCTGCTTCCGTGACCCCACCCATTAGCTGTTTCCCCAGCTGTTTATGGGTCATGGATTTAAGCACGCTGGGGTGTTACTTTTTAAAGATATTTAACTCTAAAGGCAAAGGATTCTTCATTTCAAGGAACAGAGAAATCTTTTCACTTCTTTCACTAGAGCAGGGGCTTCTCATCTCTGTCTCTCTGTTTAAGCATCTCATAAGATCAATATCACTAGCACATCGCAAACACCTTTCCTCCAAAATCCACACAAACAAATTTGAACATCTCCCCAAACGCATATCTTTCCCATGGCTTAAAGGATAATCTACATATAAAGTTCATTTCCATGTCTCAATGAGAGAAATTTAGCTTGAAATAGTAATCTTCTTCTCCCAAAAGTCTTTTTAGTCTCTTTCTCTCTTTTCACTTCATGCTTTGTCTTCTTTACTTTCACTCAGTCTCTTTTCTTCTTACTCAAAAGGAGGATTAGGGTTTTTAAAAAAGTCTCATCTGTGCCAGGAAAGAGTTAAATCTGGCCCAGCTCTCTCACAACTGCTAGCTCAAGGTGTCAAGGCTGTGCAGATTCGGGAAGAACTCTTGCCAGAGAGATTGGAGCTCGGAGCAACTCAGGCAGTCAGGAATCCCACCAGCCAGGAATGTGGATGGCTCCTGCCCACCCCTGGGTCTCATGGGGGCCCAGCTCACAGCTCCATATCAGAGGCTCCAGCCTCTCCTCCCCATTACTGGTTGCTGGGGAAGCTGCAGAGTGTTTTACAGGTGCTGCAGACCCAATCCTGGCCAGGAAGGGGCAAATTCTCCTCCCATCCCCCAGCTCGGGAGTCTCTAGTCCCAGCATCTTCTCAGGAAATGCCTGGCCAGGGCAAGGGCTGGCTGGGCCCAGCCCCCCAGGAGAGGGGAGCTGGGGCCATCTTACCTCTTCCAATGCAGGGAGGAAAGAGGCTGGTTTTCTCAGCTCCTCCTGAATTTAAGCTGTGTGTGACCCAGAGGTGTACACCTGTATTTAATTGGCTAATCTAGTTGTCAATTTCAAAGTCAATCATTAATTGGTTTTTACCATCTGTGCTAAACCAACACATTTTCTTAAGACCCATCTTTGCAAATGAAAAAGTAAAAAAGGTAAATAAATGCTGTTGAAGCTACAGGAGAGTTCAAGATGAAATTCTGCATCTCCTGAGCAGCACCAGTGGCAGACTCTGTGGACATTGCTGGGGAACCACAGGTTAAACTAAAACAGGAAAAATGCTTACATCAATTTGATTTCTTTGTGATCAGAGCTGTCTTTTTAAATTAGGTCTTAGTTTCATTTGTCCAGTCTTGCAAGTGGAAAAACAAATCCAGACTTTACACTGAACAAATGAGAAGCCAGAGATAGTCATTCAAAAGTGTCAAAGTATTACTATTACAGACACCTGCAGAAGTAGAATACAAAAATCCTCATCTAAAACTAAAGAAAACAAGTTTTACTTGAAGTATTTCCCTGTGGCTTAAAGTCTTAAGTGTAAATATTTACAGGTATAACTGGCATACCAGACAGAAAGAGCCTGTTGCAGAACAGTAAGCAAATATGGAATTTTTTGCAAGTAGAAAGGAAACTGCAACTCGCTTCATGTGGTGGTACTGGTTGTATATTGTAAGCAGAGCATTTTCAGTAAGTCCACATAGTGCTCAAGATTACATCTTGCTATCTGGGCACTGTTCTTTCATTACACCTTTACAGATTATAAACACACCTACTCTAGTGTTTACTGTTAAACTCCTACATTTGTTGGCAATTTTTACCATACATATAGTTTGTTTTTCTGTATCACTGAACACTGTAATTCTGTCAGTAGCAATGTTACCAGGAGATTACTTTAGCTTAGTCTTGCCTGCACACTTACAGTCTGAGCTTCCAAGCCTATCACCCATTCCCAAGAAAAGGAAGAGAATGGACCTGGCTTTTCAAGGGGTCAGATCCTACCCAAGAGAGATGTTCTCAGTGTCAGGCAGCTCTGCAGACAAAGATGTAAGCCTTTTAGCAGTTTTAAGGTAAGACCCATTCCTAAACAGTGCATACCAGTCTACTTCCAACACAGTTACATCACCATAATCATATGTTATTTCAAAGACTACCAACTTCCTCCTGCTTCAGTGAGGTTGGACATCCAGGTTTTGCTATGAGTTAGGTTGTCCCTCCCAAAACAGCAATGTCTGAATGCAGCCCTCTTGCTCCTCCTGGTCCAACTTATCTTGCTGAAATACTGTTTCTCAGGTAAATGCTTTCACAAAACTTCTGCTGAGGTATCGATATGCTGGGCACCCTAGTGAAACAGTTAATAATTTTAGACTTCCATATTTACCCCAAGTAAAAAGTCTGGAATATGGACACAAAGTCCAGTAAAGAAAAAACTGGCACGCGGGGGAGGTGGTGCCAAGGGGAAAGGGCCATTAACTTTTACTGTATTCTTCAGATTTGAAGGAGTTTTTAGTTTTAAAACAGGTCATGTATAAGGTGTCACCTGAGCACTACTTCAGTATCTATAATGATAAATTATAAATATATTATTTTCTTACAATGAGTTATAACAAGGACGCCATGTATTTTACTGGCTTTTCTTAAATGCTGATCATCAGAAAAATTTAAAAAAGGTATTTTAAGATGCAATTTGCTCATAAAGGACTATGGTTGTTCAAGCACAAGTATATCACAGTTCAAAGAAAAATAGATCAAATAATTACATGGGATTTTGGATGTTTTAAATAGACACACTAAAACAAGTACAGCAAAAAGAATTAATTTTAAAGGGTTATTTCCTTTATTCTTTTATAATATTAGTGTTTAGAAGGTAGACAATTTAATGTAACACACTATATTTATATTGATATAAACGGTTGCTTCACTGGAGATAAAAACTTACAGTATCATTTTTTATATGTAATATCAATTTATCACATTTTTCTCACACTTTGTACGTGTAAATATATGAAAATAATGTAGATATTATACTGCATAATTTATATTTGGATACAGGAGCCATTAAAGGATGTAAATACAACTGGTCATTCCTAAAATATGCTCACATGGAAGAAAAAATTTATCTCAAAATTGAGATTGATAGATCTAAATCAATTAGGGAACTTCATCTCAGTTCTTGAATTAATGCATTTTTCTCTTCATCACTGGGATCTCTCTGCAGATGATGAATCACCTGGTCAGAGGTGATGGAAGTGTTAACCATTCTGCTGAGTAATGGAACAATAATTTATAATAATTCAGGGACCAGATTTCTTATGTGCAGTCATGGCATATTTTTTCAAATGCTGGCGCTAAAGCTGGAATTCCTCTATATTCCTTTATTAAAGATAGTCCATAAACTACTAGGAAGTTAAAATCTGAAATAGCTCATTTAGACATTCATTGAGCTAACATGAAAGACACAATAAATGAATAAATTTTGGAGACACAGATTTAGAATCTGGAGAACTCTTTTCTTACTAACAGATGACTACTTATTAAGCTCTGCTGTCACTAGTTTCAGAGAACTAGCTGTACACAGTTAATTATGAAACAGATCAGAGCTGTGATCTATCTGTAAAACTAAATGTTTGTTCAGAGACTGACTGTATTTGTTGGCACTAGTGAAATTAATCACTTTTTAACATGTCCCACATATTTTTTTTTTCATTTTGAGTTTAATTGAGTTATTGGGTTATATAAAACCAGAACATATTAAAGATGATTCTCTGCCATCCTATCTACTACGGTCTTGTCAGTTTTATTCTTTCCCTCTGCAATTTTTATCCATTTTGCTAAAATATGTACATATCAGTTTTAAGAGAGAATATGAAAGCAATACTCTTAAATGGTACAAAACAGTGTAATGTCAAATACAGTCTATTCCTCTTGCTTCTAGATTTAGTGAGCATTACCAGGGAAGAAGTGGTCACACATTTCACTCATCCCAAATTCCTTCCTGTGTCTTGGGAGCAAATGTTAGCTTCATACCTTGCTACAAATTATACTGCAAGCTCCAGTGCTACAAAACTGGTTGAGAACAGACAAAATTAGGTTACTGTTTAGTCAAAATTAGACTACCCACCAGCTTCCCTGGAAGTAAAAGATGCTGTTCAGCATAAAATGCATACTGTTATGAAGAAAGCGTTAGCTGTTCTGAAACTCTAACTCTTGTGATTGTCCTGGTTGTATAGAAAGATAAAGATTACTCTTGAATCATATGAATATTGTATCCTAGTTAATAGTGTGTGTTATATAGTTTAAGAGAACAGAAAAAGAGTAAGAAACAGGTCCTGCTTTTTAAACAATTCATCATGACAATGTATCTTCTGCTTGCCACAGGTTTCATCTTTTTGTTCTTTCACAAAGGACCAATGTTATTTTAAGCTGTAAATATTACCACTTTATTAGCACAAAATGGTTCGATATTGGTATTAATGTCACCAGTCACAAGACCTAATAAGAAGAAATTGCAAAGCTAATGAAGCAAGACTTTAAATAAAACCCAAACAAAGCAACACCAAACAAAGAAACAAAAAACTGAAAAGCCACAGGTCTCATTTTAAAACTAAGAGTGATTTCTACTCAGCTTTTAAAGAAAAATCTTTGCAGCATCATCTGTTTCATGCTGCATTCCCTCATTTCTAGATTAGTCATTCTTTGCAATTTTCAGGATCCATGTGGGTAATCAAGCAAAGCCCCTTTTCAGCTGATGCTTTAAACAAGTCTCAAGTCCTAGTCCATGAAATTTGTCATATCTAGCATGCAACCTATCACTGTCTTACCTAGCAAAAAATCCCGAACACAAACCAGCTAATTTATCAAGCATGTAATGCTTTCACAAACTATCTGTCTTTGTTCCAAACTATGTCATTCTGGAGAGTTTTCTGTATGTATTATCAAAGTCAAGATCTGAAAGCATGCTGAATTCATAGGATGCATGCTCTTTCCTACAGCATTTAACAGATAGCACATTCCACTGATCAGTATCCCAAAAGGAAGGAGGACAAAGGGAGCAGGAAAGGATATATTGCCAAATATCTCCTCCCATTTGACTATCTAATAAATTGGTCTCAGAAATGTCATACAAGTTCCCAAGTACTTTTTATCCTGCTTATTCTATACCTATGAATTATTTTGCAAACTATTATTTTTCCCTCCAAAAACGTGAAAAGAAAATCAAAGTATTTTTTTACATAGTTGGTAGTTTTACTTACAAAAACTTTAGTGTGCAAAGCCTACAGCATTTCTGAGCTCTAAACTTAATAATGGTTTCACTATTAAGCATAACTGGAGACAGATCTTGATGAAAATTAAAAAATGCATTAAAAAAAAAAAAGGAAAGGAAAACACATGTATCAAAAAAAAAAAAGACGTTACATTACCTTGGGACTTGTCCCAATGGGACATGTATATATCCCATATACTGCCCTAAATTAATTTCAGCATTTTTAATTTTGAATAAGGATCAGGTTTTGGCAAACTCTTGGTGACGTTTAGAGATTAAGAACTGCAGCACAATACTCACATCACACAGAACAGAGATCAGACCTCTATAATTTCTGGACAGTTAAGACAAATTAAGAGTTTGCTTTTGGCAGACTAGTATCCCTAAGATAACATTCTTGTTTAAATGTCTATTTGAGTTTGAATTGTAGTCCAAGCTGATTGGGAAAAATCCTCTGTCATACCATAACCTTTAATACCAACTAGGAACTAAAGGCAATTGTGGAATGCAGCAGTGTGCTGGGAACCTCTCAATCAATAGCTCAGAGTTAAGCAAACTGCCAAATGAAAGTACTTTTCCTTTGCATCTGAAAGGCAAAGAAGTTTAATTAAGAATGCAGTCATCCCAGCCTAAAGGATTTTTTTTTTTGTTAATTAGTGGGCCATTTATGACTGTGCTAAACTATGCCAGAGAAAGCAAAATAGTCACATCTTACCATTGCCAGTAGGCATTTTGCCGCACCATTTTTGATTAGCTACTGCTGTGAATGGGACAAAGTGGGTGTAATATGAGGAAAAGCTAAGAAAATGTTGGATTGAGAAGGACTTTGGCATGATTAAATGGAATAACTTATGAATTTCGTAAGAAAAATTTTGAAAGTGGGATTAGGCTGAAAAAATATTGTTAGTGTATAAATGATTCTGAGTCCTATCCATATTGCTTTAAAGTGCCTAACCTAACCAAAAAGTTGTTTTGAAAAATACTCACATTCAATAATGTTCCCAGAATTTAGCAATTCTTAGTTAAAATTTTTGCCCTTTGAAAATAAAATTTTGATCTCTTGACTATTTTTAATATTTTTGAATTTTTTTTTGCCTTATACATGTACCCCAAGCCTATTCTGATTAATCCAATTGCTTGTGTGAGACATTAATTGCAGTGTGTAAGAGAGGTTGCTACAGAACTTAGGTTGAATGTCAAATTCCATTCAGATCATTAAAACAAGTCAGGCTTCCTCAGAGGTCATATCCAACCCCTGAGTAAAAGACACTTTTACACTGCTGTTTTGTGATTTTATTGTGCACACGGATGTTATAAATGATCTACCAAAAAGAAAAAAAAAAAAAAATCTGTGCTCACTTTAACTTATGCGTCCATTTTCAACAAATGACACGCATGCAGGAGTGGACAAGGCCATGTGGAGCCCCTGTTAAAATATTGCAACAAGTAGTTAATTACAGGAGGTAAGAAAAGACAATATGTATTATTACTTCCCTGCTGCTCTGCTACTCTTCTTAACTTTCTGACTCCTGCTTGTACTGGCTTGCCTTCCTTTTGCCAATGGAGATTACATAGTCTGTTAATTTGAAGTGCAACACAAAGTACACCTTAAATACCTCAGAAGGCTAGGACATGTGAACTGTTTTGCTGCTATCAGCAGTCAGTACTCTTTGTGCTTCATATATTAAGAACTTTTAATCAAGTACTAAATTGAAAAATCAAAGAGTAACATAAATTAGTCTATTTTATAGGTCCAGTTCAGTAGATTACACAGAAGGTCCATTCAGACTTTTTCTCACAATTTACTGCTAGCAGAAATCTGAGGAAATGGTTCTGATTTGAATCTCTAACTTTGTCAGCTTTTATTATCAGTCCTTTTGTTTTATTTTATTTCACCAAAAAACCTATGTTAGAACATTTTAAAGTTTTCCACATCCATTCATTTGTCATTTATGAAAGCCATTTCATGTACATAACTTATTGTAAGTGGAATATTTCCCACATAACTTGTTTCAGTTCATGCTTTTTACTATGATCTAATGTGAACCATGCTTTCTTCAACCTGTGTCAATGATTAAACCAAGTCTTTTTTCTCTACATTTTTTTCCATGATGCTATGCTTCCTGTTGTCAGTTCTGTTACAGCCCTGAAAGGATATTTATACTAATTAGGCAAACAAACAGAGAGGCTGCTACTGCATTGCTAGCCAGGACTCTTGATGGTACTTCAGTTCACATAATTTTACATAGTTTCTCCCACCTATTGACACCTTGGAAGTTAATTTTCTGGACTGATATTAATTATATTGCATAGGTTTGCTCACCATATGGGCAATCTCACTTCTTGCTGAAAAATCATTAGCTAGGTAATCAAAAGATATCTGTATGGATCCCAAGGGATAAGGAAATTTTAGCATTTGATTTGACTGAACCATACAGCCATCACCAGAAGAGAGATTTGTCCTGCCAGTGTGAAGTTGCTATTCCACGTAAATTGAAAATATTGTCATCAGCTATAGCCAGGCTTTTCAAGGAAGAGATTTGACAGACATAGCCTAGTCAAGGGGGCCAAAAAAACCCCACCAAAACTCAGGGAACTACACTTTCATTCATATCAGGTGATAGCTAACCAGCTACCTAGAGTCTTACTAAGAAATGGCTCTTCAGTCAGTAATGCTGAACTACCCGGTAGGTGAAGTTGCTGTAATTTATTGTGCCCTGCAAAGCACTGGAAAAGCATGACAATTATTTAAACTGCCTGTGACTTGGCTTTGCCAATCTTCTCTCACCCTTTAGATCCTGCCAGACTTACTTGACTTCCTAATGAAGAGAAAAATATATTCATATATCTTTCATACCTATTTTTACATTTAATGGCTCCCAATTACCTTTTGGTGCTTCCTACCAAATTTAGAATCTCCTAGACATGGTCTGCACACCATATTTTTATGAACTGCTACTGTCCTTGGAATTTCTTACCCTCTGGTATAAATGGTCCTACCATGGCCAGTAATCGCAGCACAAGCAAGCTCAGTCATACACTCAGCCCATGGAATGTGGTTTCTATCAGAGTAAGATGCAGTTTATACAGCTATAAATGTCCCTACCAGCATTAAAGTAGGCAACAAACTACTTCTGCTACTATTAACCTGGTGTAAGACAGACCTCAAGAAAATAAAAATAGTCTTCTCCTGAGGTTAAAAATTAATATAACCACCAACACAGGTATCCATGTGTGTAAAGGGACTACTGAAGTGAACAGTCTCCTGAAGATAACACCAAAACTGATTCCTTCTACTTGGAGAGTGATCTTCTCAGACAGGGAGGAGGGGAAGGAAAGGGAAGAAAAGGAAGAAGTCCTCCTGTACTTAATTTTAATATAATATTTTTTTTAAAAAGGAATTTGAAATATCAGGATTATCTTGACCAATAACTGCTTACACCATTCAAGTCATAGCAAGTAGATATGAAGAAGAATGCAACTTTCACTTTTGCTCAGAGCAAAGTAGTCAAAAGGCTAGGCTCTTCAGACAGATCTTTACAAATAATATCTTTGATAATATAATTTTAGCAGGTTAAAACATAACTTTAAATAAGTATAAGAACTGAATAGTATTCAGAATTTAGACATAGCAATTTTTTTTAAATTACTGAATCTGATTTGAGATTTTAAACTCAGTGTGAGTTAAGAACCTTTCCCTTCTGAGAAACTAAGACGACAGATAAAATTTATTCAGATTATAGCTCATGCAAAGCTAGTTCAAAAATTTCAGATTACATTTTTTCCCCATCAGAAAGCAAAACAAAACAAAACATGCTTATTTGAATTTTAAACACAGCAAGTTGAGACTTGAATAACTAGCCACATTTGAATTCCTGTGATACTCAAAAACACTCCACCAGAGTGCAGTTACCCAAGATGCTACCGGGCAACAGATTTAGACTGGTTAATCACAAAGATGCCAGAAGTTATTCTATATGTGCTAAATTAAGAAGGCAGTATTCCTAGGATTACCATATACTGAAGAAATTAAAACAGATACTTTCAGGAAACAATTCATATGTTGCAGAAAGTGCATAAACCCGCATGTCTCTGACAGAATGGGGTGCCTAAAAAATATTTCTCCTCTTTGACAACCAAAATGAATGACCTTTCTATCACAGTTTCCTTCTTCAGCAACAAAAAAACATACCATAAGATTTTGTAGTAGCAATTATAAGTGACAACTTATGAAGTGCAGGGGAAAGAGTCAAACTCCTTGCTGCACACATCTCTCATCCCCCTGGCTACTCTGTAATAGGTGCTTTTTTTATTACTGTGAAACAAGACAACCATCCTGGATGTGGAAAATTCTCAAAACAAAAGTCTCAGTAAACTAAAATTCTAAAATATATATTAAATGTTTTGACAGGGAGACATTAGGCAACAATTGAAAATATGTTAGATAGGAACCTCTGACCAACCCATTTTTATGAAAAACATGTAAATGAAGATGTATTTTGTTTACATTATAAGATCTTATGTACAAAATAATCTCTCCTTATAATTATGGCTAGGCATTTATAGCAACTTTTTAATAAGAGTGGAAAATCCAATTGAACAAAGAAAACCCATTGCGGAATCACATTTAAGGCTGAAATTCACAATGCCCTTACACAGACCATGACACTAGTAATCACTTTTAGAAAATGTTTTTTACTGTGAAATGAAGAAAAGAGTATCTGTGTTATGTTATATATCATGATGCATAAAAGAGCATCTATTTAATCAATTACTTAATTCTTTGCAAAACATTTTCTCCCTAAAAATGCATGTGCACACACTTCCTGGGGCTTAATCAGTAATCAATCTAAATAGCTCTGAATAGCAATGAGAAGGTCAATAAAAAAGCAAAACAAAGTAGTCTCTTAAATTATCTATTCATAATAAACAGAAGAAGAGTAAATACAATATTTGAATAATTTTAAAAATAAACCACCTTACATGCCCTCTTTATATGCCCTCTTGAATATCCACTGTATACAGAGTATCCAATTATCCTACTATCTAGGCTCTACCAAAGTTTTCAACATTTTGCTGGTAAGAAATTGAAGTATAGTGTACACTATACATTTACAAATGCAGAGGCAAGCAGTATATTTTTTCTGTAAACTGAAAATACCCTTTCACTGAAGACTAGGAGTGGCAACACCCTTTTACTGACGTCAGTAAAAAGGGAGAGTTAAATCATTAACAGACGTTAAAAATCGATTTGGCTACTTCTGGCAGGTGAAGTCAGATATTTTATTATGAAAATGATAGATCTTTTGGCTCTTTCTTTCAATAAATTGATTTTATGAAATAAGGAGTGATAAGACAATTTTATGAAGTATAAAGAGTGTATATTATAAATAATAACACATGGCCCTAGAGCAAATGCTCTTGTGATTGATCACAGCGGCTAAATCCCTCGAGTGGCTTACAGCATATTCACAGTGGGATCATCTATTGTATGGCCCATATGTTAACTAGATAACTGCCTAGTGTGGAAAATTTATAAAGTTGAGGCTAATGAAACTAGATTTTTTTTTCTGGATTTATTTCTCACTGCAGAGATGATGTAAACTGAGAGCAGCACATGGCATGTCTTCAAGGCAGCTAACCCTACCTAATTCAAAGATACCACTCCCAAAAAGGCGAGGATATCTCTATTTTCACCTTCAGAGTGCAATCAGGCGACATAAAATACAAGCCAGAAAGCACAGTTTGCCTGCACGTGCCAGTTTGTACTTACATCACTACCATTCCCAGAAGTGAACATTTCCATATTCCAGAGCACAAGGACACAGTGACTGAGCACCAGACAATTCTGATTCAAAGCCACTCTAGTAAGTGAATGGTCTCAACAAGAGTTACTGTTCTGGTGTCCCAAAATGGTTTGCACAGCCCGTGTAATTCAAGCAATGGTGCAAAAATACAACACCAGAAGCCCATATGGAAACGACAATAAAAAGCAAACTTACAAGACCCTCCCAGCTATCATAGCAGTTATTTCTATGCAAACCTGTTATGGGAGCAACCTGGTTCCAACTCCCTGGGCTGAGTCAGCACTTTGTTTTCACTTTTCAACAGTGAGTTTATGGATCTTAACTCTGCTGACATTTGTTTCAGAGAGGAAAAAGAAAACTGGTCCATAAAGTTTCCAAAAGCTGCAAAACAAAACCAGGAATTCTTGTGAGAAAATTGAAAGCAGATTGCTGGGTGGACTCAACTGCCAGAGATCTTGGAGCTGGTAGGCCCTACTCTTACCAGGTGTTACTACAGAAATTACTCTAAATGTAGCTTGCTACTAGCTCACTAGTAGCTCACAGATAATGAGGTCTGAAGTAGGAAGAATGTGCTGGCTTGGAGTGCTAGCACACAAAATGAAAGTGTGACTGTGTTAATCTTCCATCACTAAAAAGACTACATGTCATCACATAAGAAATTTCACATTTGAGTGGTTCAAGATGTCCAGACATACCTTATCCAGGAAGCATCACCGTTTCCCATACACAGAATAGTGAAATAAGCTACTCTCCCAGATAGACAGTCTACGATGCATTAATAGACAAATTGTGAATTTTGGATGGAGAAAACAATATTCTTTTCCTTTTCACATTTTAGCACATTACTATTTTCTTTTCTAATCTTTCAGTTGTGCTGGTGCCAAATATGTTATGAGGTAATGTTTGCTCTAGACAAGTCCAGTTCCAGTCATCTGTCAAAGGGAAAAGTCAGACAGTGCTGCAGCTTCCACACCTGGTCCTTGAACAAATCTATGGTACTGTATCTTCTTAGCACCTTACAAATGAACCATCATTTGCATGCATTGGAAAAGCAATGGAGGAGATCACACTGAAAAGCCTTCCATCCGTCTTTGTCAAGAGACAGGCTTGAACACAAACCTGAAGATATTAAAATAGCTCTTCTTTACCATTTTATCTAAGCCAAAGACATTCTTCATGAAGCTATCTTATGGCAGACTGAACTCTCCACAAATAAATGGGAGGAACTTACGTGTGGTCAATTGACAACACTATCCCTCTCTCACCTCTCCTAATGTTTGGCTGCATAGTGACTTTCCACTGATGTCTGGCAGTCTTTAACCAGTACTCCTTCCTCCCGCCAACTCCACTCACATAATAATATCGTACAAATAATTCTTTCTATTTTATATTTAGAATCATAAAATAGTACGGATTGGAAGAGATCTTTAGAAGTCATCTAGTCCAGGGCCTCTGCATGAAAAGGGACATCTTCAGCTAAACCAGGTTACTCAAAGCACCACCCAACCCGGCCTTGAATACTTCACTACCTTTTTTGTAAAAAATTCCTTCCTTACATCTAGTCTGAATCTACCCTGTTATAGCCTAAAACCTTTACCTCCTGTCCTATCACAGCATGCACTGCTAAAAAGTCTTTTATCTTTCTTACAGGATCCTTTTAGGTACTGGAAAGCTGCTGTAACATCTCCATGGAGCCTTCTCTTTTCCAGGCTGAACACCCCCAACTGTCTCACTTGGTCTTCATAGGAGAAGTGCTCCAGCACTCTGGCTATCTTCATGAACATCTCTCTAACAGACCCAGGTAATTCTCGTACTGAGAGCCCCAGAGCTGGATGCAGTACTGAAAGTGGAGTCTCACTATGGTGGAGTAGGAAGGACAGAATCCCCTCTCTGGCCCTGCTGTCCACGCTGCTTTGGATGCAGATCAAGACACTTCTGGCTTCCTGGCCAGGTCATGTCCAGCCTCTCATCCCCCAGCACTCCCAGTCCTTCACAGCAAGGCTGCTCTCAACCCCTTTATTCTCCAAACAGCATTTAGCTCACATGAGGACCAGGAGGACTTTTCAAGTTCTTCAAAAGTAGCAATGCAGAGTACATTCAGATCAAATTAATGAAAATATAGTATTACAAGAACTGTCCTGTCCACCATTGTTTTATCAGCCCTATACTTTTAGAAATACATGATCTATGAAAATTAAATAACTTTAATACATTTCTTTATAGATTACCTCTGTAATGTTCCAAAGAAGAAAATATCAAAATCACATGTTGTTACTGCCAGACTGACTAAAAGTACTGCTTACCAGTTTTCAAATAAATCTGTATTTCCTCAGTCCAAAAGTCTTCCATAAAAGTGCTTGTTGGCCACTATATTACTAAATAACATTAAAATGAGTATTTATAGAGTCCTCAAAATCTTTGACACTTTGAAATTATGGTTTAGTTTAATGTTTTAAAATTATCTATTCATTTGATATTTTCTCCCAGCTAGAGGCAGGGAAAAAAAAAAACTTATTACAGAAATATGCTTGTTTGTTTTGATAACCAAGCTTTGTTTTCCATATCCTTCAGTATCAAGCTATTTTTCATAGACATAAAACCTATCTAAATTTGCAGACCATATACATACACTTTTATAGAGAAAAAAAAAATCTTAATACTCACTCTGTCCTTATCAGAATTTTTAAACACTCACACATATATAAATTATATATATATATATGCACATTCCTTTGGAGGGGTGTGCAGTTTGTCTTACTTATTTTTCTTGAAAAAGGCCTATGTGCTAAATTCTGAATCAGTAAGGTCACAGAACAGGCAGCACATGCTGCCCAGGAGCTAGACATACCCACCATACCATACATGGTGATTTTGGTGTGTTGGCTCAGTCAACTCTTAGATAAGCAAAGACTCATGGTGGTTTCCCAGCTAACAGTCCAATAAATAGAAAAACCTTTCCCTGAAAAATGGAAGTAAGCATGCTTAAAGAATTACTGAAAAACTGACAAACGCAAATAATATGTTCTCATATTGGTTATAGTCACTTCAGGTCTAATCTAGCCTACTACTCTTCAAATTGCTTTGTGCTTTTTAATTTCATGCAGCACAGTACCTAAAAACAAAAAAGTAATTGTGAAACACTGGAATCAAGGGTCTCAATCTCCTTGAATGAAGGGGTGATCTTACTGAATACTGTTATCTCCTTGACTAGCTGATCTAAACAGTGTCTCTATACAATGCAGAATAGTTCCCAAGCAGAACATGTGTAAACCTGCTTTTCTGCTTTCCCACCTACTTAAAATGGCATCACATACCTTACAGGGTTGAAATATGTATCTTTGGCTAATTGCCCACATTCTGAAACATGTACATCACTAGGTTTATCTAATTTATCCCTTTGTGGTTAAATTTATCTCCTGCTGATACAGACACAATACAGAATTCCTTATATGATCACGTACTTAATATCTGGGCCATCAACATGTGGTTTTTAGCCACATGTGGTTTATGAACAACTCTCTTGCAGTGCTACCAGCTAATTCACATGAGCAGCAGCAGACCTTCACTAACGTGAGGACTACTGTATAATTCAGCTTTCAGATAGGGTGAAAGAAAACCCTAGGATCTAGCAAGCTTCTGTTGTTGTTCTACTGTCTCCTAGGACCCAATGCTGTCCCAGGACAGGGTCCTTGAGGAGTCACACACTCCTTTGCCTCCCAGCTCTGCTGACCAAAGTCTTTGGGATGTGTTTGTTGCTTTTAGCTACAAGAACAGCTTACTATATAACCCTGAAATAGTGAAGCTGTCACTACAATCTCCCGGTTTAAATAACCTGATTGTAAAGAAATACCATCTCTTGTACCATACCAAAGTATCACACCTTCTGTAAGGGGTAGATAATATTGGTTTTGAGCAACAATATGTAACAAAAAGTGAGTAAATTTGGGTCAATATATCTGTATCTTGCATAGCTGAAGTTTAAATTTCAACATAAGTCTCTGTATAGCTGCAGATCCTTTGGAAAATATTCTCTTGTGCAGCTAAAGCAGAAGGTGAGATTAAAATAATAAAACTCATTTTGGTTCCAAACTGTAGAGTCCCATTTTCATTATAGGTAGCAAATGTCTAGAAAAGATTATGACTGATAATAATATAATTTTCACTTATTTTGCATATTTCAGATACATAAAAAGACCAAAATCAGACACAAAACATCATCAATTCATAACAACTTCCTTATAATTTTTTGCGCTTTTTTCCCGACCCTTTAGATTGTCTGTGTTTATTAATCACCTATGTGACATTCCACTGTATCTATTACTCTTTACTGTCATGTTTTCTCATGACTGCTTTTTTCATGTGTAAGCATATATCTATGTTTCCCCTGCTATTTCTGGCTTGCTGGTGACTTTGACCCACAATATGCTGCTCTTTTTTTCTTCTAATCACAGGACTTCAGAAACAGGCAAGCAACAGCCTCCTAATTAATAGCTCTCTGGGACAGGACACTGTATTAAAAAAACAACAACACAAAAAAGCAAACAGAAAAACCTCTTCTCTAAACCTCTGTGAAATTGTGCCAGGATTTGGGATGACAGTGGAGATACCGCGAAAAGGAAAAACTTCAGCAGAAAAAATAATGTCCACATTTCAGAATTTGAGTTTTCAAACACAGTTGCATTAAAATATCACAGAATTCATATCTAGATAAATCAATGATAAATATGATTCTTCAGTGACGATTAATTTATTTCAGGTTATCATTATTAATCCATATGTCTTCAGATTTTCTCTATGTTCTAGATTCAAACATAATAAGAAAACACTGAACAGTCTTTGCATAGGACTGAAATGGCTGTTCCTGATGAAGACACCAAAAATATTTTTTCAATTATAAATGCATTCTCTGGTAACTTGCTTTGATTAGAAAACTAAAGATTAATGGAAGATTCAAACAGGGTTCATTTTCTGTTAGTACATTATCTGTCATGCTTTTCTTTATTAAACAAAATACAGTTACAGAGAACACAGATATAATTATTCAAGCCACTCTAAAGAAGCTGCAAAAGACTAACAAAATTATTATGGTATGAAATTTTATGATCACACTATTCAAGACAGCCAGTTTCTAGCGCTTATGACAATGGATAATACAAAAGCTGAAAACAAGTTATTTACCAAAAGCAACTACCTGACATAGAGAAGAGATCCACTTCGGAATACTTTTGCTTCATAGGACTATGAGAAAGGGGCTGGATAAAATCACACAAGTGGCTAATTTCGGATAAGAGACCAGTTTCAGAAAGCTACATCACATCCTTACCACCCATGCACACACAGCCAAACACTCCTGGAAATGACAGACATTTATCCTTTGTACAAAGTATCTAAGGGCTTTGTATCTAAGAAATTGTTGCCCTCCATGAGGAAAAACTGAACACATCATTGGCATCCCTACAATAAAGAATCTGTTAAATGGAACTTGCCAGATGATCTTGAGAAAAGGACAAGGATGATGACCTAGATGTCTGGCAAGTGGCTTCTGAATGAGGAAAATGACACAAGAACAAGGAAAATTATTCAAGTAAACAGTAACACTTGTACATGTAGCTCAACATCCTTCAAGCCATGGCAAACATCCAGAGTTTCAGTAAAATGTGAGTGGGGGAACAAGGGGAGGGAGAAGTAAATAAGGAGAGGATGTGAATAATTCTTCCAAGATTCTATAGATAATAGAATCTATATTGTCATCCTGTTTTTCAAGGTTAAGAAGGAACAAATTTCTCCCTGTTTTTCTATAATTCATATAATTAAATCTTTGTATTAAACTTTGCTTTCAGCAAGACATACTCTGTTACTGTAGGAAAAAAATGCTTATCTTTGCTGGTAGTCTTGAAGAGGTAGAAGAAGAAGAGATGGAAGAGATAAGAAGACATGGAAGCATAAGAAAACACAGTACAACGGTTATAGCAACTCTGAAAGTAAGAGACTGCCAACATCAAACTAATCACATTACTCTTTACTTTCTTCCTTTCTTTCTTGATCTAATGTGTGAATTGGTTGCCAAGAGAACTCCAAGTGTAAAAGCTGCATCAGAATAAGTAAATGTTTAGTTAAAGCCTTTAAAAAAGGCAAGAGAAGGCGAGAGGAGGCCAGAGGAGGCGAGAGGAGGCGAGAGGAGAGGGAG
>VYXD01014469.1:0-13647 GCA_013397195.1 Hylia prasina | reverse complement strand
GACCTTACCACTCTCTACAACTACTGTAAAAAAGGTTGTAGTGAGGCAAGTATTGGTCTCTTCTCCCTAGTAACAAACAGTAGGAAAAGAGGAAATTGTCTCAGCTTGTGCCAGGGGAGGTTTAGATTGGATATTAGGAAAAACATCTTCACTGAAGGAGTTGTTAAGCATTTAACAGCTTGCCCAGGGATGTGGTTGAGTCACCATCCCTAGAGGTATTCAAAAGATGTGTTGATGTGGCACTTAGGAACATGGTTTAGTGATAGACTTCACAGTGCTAGATTAACAGTTGGACTGGATGATCTTAAAGGTATTTTCCAACCCACATAATTCTGTGATTATAATTCATCACAGCTGGAGAAGCACTTCTGCACAAAGAGAATTGGAGAGAGTTGGAAAATTCAGAAAACCAGATTTTACATAGGCATAGTTTATACAGCCGGTCAGACACATCCAGACTAAACATCTATCATCATCTGCAACTAGAGATTAATAATGATGTAATTCAAATTCTTTATTTCCTAATTAAGAGAATCTATACTTGATTCCATAAGTCATCTATGTAACAATTACTTTGCCATGAAAGCTCTGGACCAGTTTTCCTCATCCAATGTCTCAGCTTGTTGCTGTTTGTTACCAATTAAAAATCAATCTAAATAAACTCTGAAATGAAGTGTACACTGCCTTTTAAGTATGACTACTGTGCATAACTATAACGATCTCAAAATTCTGATGCTAATGTTTTACAGAACAGAAGACCTTTGAAGACCTCTTTAATAAGAATCTTAATATAATTCTCTCATCCTGGAAGTATTTTTTTTCTCTTTTTACATAATGGAAGCAATAGGTAAGTGTTGTAGTGCGTTTTATTATGTTTAATGTATTTTATTAAGTTCTATGTATGGTTCGTTCCATGTACCCCCATTGTTCATTTGTTAAATGGTTATAGCCCAAGTTTTCCCTCCTTTCCTTGCTGTCAATCCCCCATTCCCCTCCTGCTGGCCACTGTCTGTCACTCGGGGGCTCCCCCCAGGTTTCTGGAACCTTCAGGGGAGAGCGTCGTGTGATAGGACAGGACCAGAGGAAAGTCCCCCCTACCTCACAGGAGTGGGCTCTTGGGGTGTCCCTCACCCCCTGAGCTACTCCCCGAATTCCCCTTATTGGCCCTTGAAATGTATCCTTTCCTTTCCCCACCCCCATATTTAAGGGGCTGCTCTCCTCAGAACTGCGTCCTGAGGAGGCAGTTCTCTCAGGGTGAGGAGCTCCCCGCCAGGGATCTTCAATAAACTTGAGTTAGAACCCCTCAGCAGTGCCCTTCCTTCTTCCTCGTCATCACCACGCCATGCCGCGGTTGCAGAGGGCTCACCGGATCGGCCCGGCTTATCAGTAAGCGGGGCTGTACCGCACTTGTCGCAGGCGTCAGGGCTAGCCGAGGCAAGTAGGGAGAGCGATCTCCTGAGGAGACACCGCCACAGGTAAGAGACTTCAAAAGCTATTAAATAAAATTGTGCAACTTTCTTGGAAAAGTATCTATTGCTTATTTATAACAATATCTTGCTAGTTTTATTTATGCTATAAACAAACACAACTATGTTTTGACAGAGCTAATAGCATGCCCAAATGCATTTTCTAGAAAAACTGTGAGTGTCTCTTGCATCCTCTAATTTAAACCCTTTCCTTACTACTACCCATCACCAGAATTCAAAGGTTTGGTTGGAGCATAGTAAGAAAATTAAACACGATAGCATGCTTAAGCTATAATAATGAACAACCAGAAGATCAAAGCCTAAATCTGCATCATTCACGTTTAACTATTCATACTCAACTGAAAAAGAGGTTCAGCAACCAGTATTACAGTAACCCTGAAGAAAACAGATTTATGGACTCAGACAAGTGTTATCGGGAGCATAGTTTTAATGTAATCTGCACTTAGAGCCTAAAAAGAGTAAGAGTAGAGAAATATATTTGTTATTCCTTTTTTTTTACATTATCATTGAAGCTAATTTTAAAAAGAAAATGCAGTATTTCAATACATGGAATTGATATATTTCAGTTTATAATTCAAATATTTCAATCACATGGAATTTCTCTGCACAGGAAGTCTGTGATACAATGGAACACAAAGAGTTAGTTAAAACCAAATGAACAATAACTTTTCTTTCTGCTCACTGAGGGTTCAACAGTTACTTTCATCCTCATAGCAAAAAGATTTGAACAATGTAAAATAAATTATATTTAAGTCTAGCACATGTCCATCACATTTCTCAAAGTTACTTTGAAGCATTAAATACCACTTCATTGTAGTCACAGAACACAGAAATTAGTGTTAAGTCTTTGTACTCACATTTGTCAATATTTGAGAGTATAAAAGGCATTCCACTATATAATTCAAAGCACAAGGAAGCTATTTCCAGAGTAGTCATATCCTGCCACTATTAACTTGCAGTTGATGTAAAACTGAGAAGAGGCATGTCTTTTCTATTAAGGTTTTTATTCTTTTTTAATACCTCAGTAAGAATTTTGCTATAGCATTCAATTCCTTCTATAAGATAGTGTTTTATAAAAGTGAAAAGAGTTTAATTTCAACCAGTTTAAAAAGAATTGGTAAAAGAGAATTTTTGGTATTTAGGTAATATATAAAAATACCTCCTATCCAAGGACTGTTGCAGAGTATGCATGGGAAAAATAACCACACTGTTGCCTTGCATTTTAAAAAGTGCTTTCTACCATGTGCTTAAAAATCAGAACCTCAGAGATACTACAGACAGCTGGAATCTTGTTACTGACATAAGCAATATAAAAATAGGAATATAATTTTAGAATTTGACAAGAACAGCTTTTTCATTTTTTCTTTTTAACCACAATAATTTTCATCTTCCTGGCTGAAGTATTTCAGTGGAAGCCCAGGAAGAATGCTTTTAGTATTTATTATAAAAAAAATAAATCCAATTTCAGATATTTCAACAAGCAAGGGGGTATCAATATCCTTGTCTTTAAAAATATATGCCTACAAATTATTTAATCAATTTTTATATCTATTTCACCCCCTCAGAGCATACAATTTTTCCTCAATGTTCTCAATATCTTTATGGATTGACAACTTGGGTGCAATGTAGTTTAATCATTACAAATCAGAAAAAAAAAATCAGCCAATTTAATACAAGTTTACTGCTGCAGATTTGCAAGAGAAACAAATAGAATTTTCTTATACACAGAATTTCATACAGTATAGGTATACCATGGGACAAACATATGAAAGTGGTTTCAAAATAAGAGTTTGAAAGTGGCAATATACAAACAGCATTACTTTCAACATATCTTTCTTTAAAAGTATTATAACATTTTCCCCAAGAATGGATAAACTTGTTGGTTCCACACTGAATACTAAGAGAAAACCCAAAACAGCCAAGAAGTGAGGATTAATTTTTTTTAATGTGTACTCTTTTATACTCTCAAGACATTCTTCATCAACTTAAATCACAAAAGAAAAATACTCCAACATCAAATTTTAAAAAACTCTCCAAAATTTTTTTTCTTTTTATCTACTTAATTTGGCTTTTAAATACCTCTATCACCAATAAAAGCTTAAATCAACTTGTTGAGTTTCTGGAGCAAGGAAGCCATTTACTGTCCATCACTGAAATGAAAAACCATGTCAACAGTATTCAATATGCAGGAATACAAAATTTGCAGGTTAACTGTGTTCTATTTAACACAAATTAATTTCACTTAGACATTTGCAGGGCTAATGTGCCATAATAAAATCTACTATTGATCAACAGTAAAGTGCTGAATTATATTAAATACCTGAATCTCACTCTCCTTTATGAAATTTTTATAGATTCTTATGAAGTCAAAAGAGCCCTTTCTGGTGTAAAAGTTAAGCTATTATGCAAATATTATAAAAATAGGTAAGTTTAATTAGGAACTATATATTCACACAACAAACTGCTTTTTCTTAAGTACAGCTGACATAATAAGAGATAGAAAAGACGCATTTATAAAGATATTTAAAATTAAGAAGAGGAGACACTGCTATAGAATTTCTATTACTCTGCCATACAGTCATTTACTATGTTATAATGATACTGGTGATGCCTATATTTCTGGACTGATAAGCATCACACCACCAACATGCTTTAGTTTCTTTTGTAGCTAAAGAAGTTGATTTGTAAATTTAAACTATGGCATAACTCTAATGAGAAATAGATGAAATGTATAATTAAGTTTCTGGTTCAACTTTGAACAAGTTTTAGATCTAGTCATATAACCAATACAAGCAAGACATTAGTGCAAGAGGGAAGCTGTCAGTTGTACATGATGAGTACTCTTTCTCTAACTGCATTATGTGAGAGAACAATTATCAGATTAAAAGTTCAAGTGGATTAACATGAGAACAAGAGATATTTTTTTTCTCCCAAATTTAGCACTGACTTCCAGAGGATCGACAGGAAAGCCACATCAGTAACAGCTAGAATAAAACAGTTAAACCCCAGTTCAGAAAGGTGATATGACGGTCCAAAATTTGTAATGCTGTGAAGGCAGCATTCTCAAAAAGAGCTCCAAACAAAACTGCAAATCAAAATGGGCATTTAAGTTGAAATTGGCCAACTGCTGCATAGAATTGTTCACCACAGTCACATTCAAGTCAGTGCATAGAGAAGATCAAAAGCACTTATGGTATTTGCAAATGTTACGAAGTCCATAGAAAAAGAACAGAGTAAAAGTAGAAATGCTCAAGCAAAACCAAGAAAAGATGACCCTCCAACTGTATAAAATCCACACAACAGCTGTAGTAAAAAGAAATCAGTGGAAAATATTCAACTCGGTCCTAAACACTTGACAGGAAAAAAAAGACCAGAATAGACAAATCTATGGCAAACAATTTTAAGAGTCTAAATATAGCACTATATTTCTAAATAATACACAAAATATAATGTATGGCACATTCAAATATTGGTTAGCCAACTCTGCAGATGCAATTCTAACACTGCTTTAGCAAATGAGAGCAAGATGGAGCAAACTAAAGGAATACTGATATATTGTGACATTGCACAAGAAAAACATTGTCACCACTTCATGCTTCAACAACAGCACTCTGTGACTGCACACTATTATCTATGAAGCAAAATAAATTTCTCTAGCTTTTCAGGGATGTGCTCTGCATAGCATATGTTATGATTCACTATAACATGAGCAGCAAGACATTGCAACGTAGTATGATTTATAGGATGGATGAAGTTTTTTGCTATTTTCTTCTCATCCAGTAGATCGCTAGCAGTTTGTTTATGCAAGTTTGTGGCATCAAAGTGTGAACCTGCCTTGATAAGAAAATTCATTATGCCTGGATGGTTGTTCAGTGCAGCAATATGTAAAGGACTGTTGTTATCAGTCTCTGACATTTATATCAGCACCACATTCCACCAGGATAGCAGTAACTTGTAGAGGGGAATTTACAAACTGGGTAGCGACCCACATGTAGTATTCTTGTCAACAGCAAGGTGAAGTGGACTGAAGTTTTTCTTTCCTCTAGGCTGAAGCTTAAGAAACTTATATACAGTCTGTTTCTTAAAATGTTCCTGTTCTGAGGTGCAACATACTTTTTCCAACAAGCAAATTAAATGCAAAATGATAGTGCTTTGTTCAGCTGCATTGGATCAGGAGGACACTGGATTTGTTTCATGGCCCGCTCTATTTTGAGAACATTTTTGCATAGTATACCCATTAGATCATCAAATGTGATAGTAGTGCCTAGTAGGCCTTTTGCCTTGTCCTGCAGCATGAAGGAGAAGAGTTCAACAAATGATAGTAAACTGCTGGCTATCATAGGGCTCAGTGGGTCTAGATTGCTCTGCTGCATGTCCAAAGCATATTTCCATAAGTTGATGCATTGTTTAAAGTTTCCAGAGTCTGCATAGACAGCACCTCTGTATCTAATATAGTAGGATGTATCTGGGTGAGAAGGACCAAGAATACGTTCTCTAATTAATAGTGCTTGCATTCTCATCTCATCAGGATCTGCAATAAGATTTTCTAGCTCTTCTAACTGTTTACCTCTTTAGCATAATCATAGGCCATAATTAGTGTTTGTGGCACAGGTTTGTTCAGGATACTAATCCTATCATTGTATCTCATTTCCATAGCTCACTTCCAGTATTTCAAAGCACCAAGTAGATCTCTCTTTTTGTCCACAAATGTTGCTCCTAGAAGTTCCAGAGCATTTATACATTCTGTCTTAGTAGTCTGTTCATGTTGGGTCAGGAAGTCCACAATATTTGTGTGGCCTGTCACACTGGCTGACAGAAGAGGAGTCATTCCAAAGCCATCCTTTTCCATCTTAGCACAGTACTTGAGAAGCATTTTCATGATCTCTAAACTTCCAGATTCTGCAGAGTCATGTAATGCAGTGTTTCCTAGCAAAAGAAGAAAAACAATTACATAAATCATAATCAAATTATAGTACAGATATCACCACACTAATGGGTAAAAAAAAAAAAGTTTGACACCTACAAACTATGAAAGGCTTAAATGACAAGTTAAAAACATTCAAGATCTGATTAAAACATTGAGGCTACCACACAGTTTTAGAAACCAAAATGCTTGACATTATTACCCAAAAGAATTAAACAGATTTTAAGTACACGTCTCATTATTCAAAACTTAAACCAGAATTCTCTACCACATGAGAAATTTTGTATCTGCTTTCAAGTATAAAACAGAAACCTAAGGTTGCTAACTTAGGTGTTTATATTTTGCCTTCTTCCCATGTCAAATTTCCTTCATGCCTATCTCCATCCATAATAATAAAAAAAAATAATATCTGTATAAAAATTAAACCTGTACTAACTCAACACTGGCCTGGCTTACCTCTGTACTATACCTCTTCCTGTCTCTTTCATCCAAATCCTTTAATTAGTGTTCCAAGGTAATAATTGTACTTAAAGCCAAATACAGCTCATCACAACAGGCCCTTCATATAAGCTGGGGCCTCAGAGACTGCCAGAATATTCTGAGGGTCTGACTTATTTTGTCAAGCCTATGTATATACACAGACAAACTATTTCTAGTACTTCATTAGGTCTTTATTCTGAAGTGCCACATAAACCCCTCTTCTGCTCGGGATTCCCAAAACCTAAAAAAAACCTCCAAACCCCCAAACTCAAACAATGCCTTCAACACACAACATGCAGGCATTTGTCTTATAAGTCTTATCATTTACATTAAGATTATTTCTCATGAAGAGAACATGTAATATCATGCTAAAGGCATTCAGGTGGCACTCATACTATGTGGTGAAATTTCCAGCAAGCAGTAATGGTAACTGACTGAAAAACATTTGTACCAAACTAAAAAGAAAACATTGGACACCACAGTTAAATATCAAGCTACTATGCCTCAAGTAGAAGAAAGTTTTGCTTAAGACCATACATGAGTAGTTCACTGGGGGAGACAGGAAGATGGACAACCAATAACTCTCTCCGTCCTCCCCAACATAATAAAGCCTCTTGAGGAGTTTATTGCTTTTAAAACTACACAATTTAAACCTAGCTTCTTTTTCATATATTTTACAGATTCAGGTGTACCAACTTTTCAGCCTCCCACTACATTAACATGAAAATAATTAACAGCACACCCATGTAAGAATCCCACCCTCCCACTCCCCAATTAAAATGTCTTATACCACTAGCCTTGTAAACTCTGGTTTACTGGCTATCAGATCATCAGTATCTCTCATATCATCAGCAAGTTTCCACATCCTCAAGTCAGAGAACCCTTTTCCAAGGATTCGATACACTCATAGTCATCTGATTTGGCTTTTAAAAAGTTCAGAGAGAAAGTTTCATAAACTTTCTCATTTGCATTTTTGGCAAGCTTTTTTCTCTGACAAGACACTGATTTGCAGTAGCCTTTTCTTTGCATTTTTAGATGTATAAACAGAACTGAAGTAGGTAGGTGTGCTGGTTTGAAAAGCAAAGCCAGTGAGAGACTTCAAGTCAGAAGTACAATTTAATAAGAGGAAAAGAAAAGCAGTAAAATAAAGTAAAATAAAATAAATTCAATAGTATAAAATACCACTGACAGAGTCAGAATACAACCTGACACCCTGTTAGGTAGGGTGGTAGTAGCAGTCCAGATGAAATGGTCTTGTCGAAGCAGTGGTCTTGTAGAAAGGTCTGGTAGCTCTTGTCCTCCGTGAATCCAGTGGGGGAAAAAGCTGACTCTGCTGTCCCAAACCCAGGATTATATCCAGGTGGAATGCTTGGCTCCTCCCCCTGGGTGGAGCATCTCACAATGGGCTGATATCATTCAATGAGTCATGTAATGGGTTCTTGATGGCCCATTAAACAGAGACAGCTCCCGGAGGGAGTTATCTATGAGTCATGTGGCAAGGCATTGATGGGCCATTAGCAGAAGGTAAGGGAAACACTGCCCCACCTGGTTCCAACACCTCATGAAGATGGTGATAGAATACATACTTTGGGCACATCTTACATTTTTAACCTAGGACAGCAGGGAAAGAAATCAATAGGGCTGAAATCTTCAGCTGATGTTTGTGGTTGCGGACAGCCAGGTCAGAGAGGAGCAGCAGAGCCTGTGAGAAAGAAAGTCACATAACTTTCCCACACTGGCCTGAGAAGCTGTGAGAAAACTCATGAAGGAATTAATCCTTGCAGCTGTTGTTTTGCACTTGCTGTTTACTTGCAAGGTGTTTACGAAGAGGTGTTATTTCTAATTAGCCAGTAATGGTGAGAGATGTTGGTTTGTGGACCAGTCATGTCCTGCTCTCTCAGAACCGTCTCTAAATGATAGGAAGTCTAATAAACGGGGCTTTTTTGCCTTATGAGAAGACCTGGAGTCTATGTGTCATTATTCAGCTGTCCCTAATACAATAGCGACAGATGCTTGGGAAAAGTGCATTTTGTAGGAATACAGTCTCCTAATTTCAACAACTTAGCTTAGACTTACCTTAGTACATTTTCTTAATGTACTCCCCCCTCCCCTAGGCTGTTATCTCTAGAATGTGCAATTTACTTTTTACATTAGAGTGTTTAGTCAGTAAAACTCAAATTGGTCCCTTAAGTGTGCCTGAGATTTGTCTTAAAAGCTGAACGGGGCATCGAAATAAACTGAAAAACCGAGGAAGACACTCCACACAAAGCAACACCCAAAATTATGTTTGATCAATACTCATGAAACTAAAACCAGGTCTTAATAGGAAGTGATTTTCAGTTTCAAATACCCTAGGCAATCTTTGTCACTAATGGAGAATTAAATCAGTGACAGGAGCTTGATCAACACACGGGTCTGGTCACACTACAGTTTCTACAGAGACCAACAAAATCTCCAATCACAGGAACAGATATTTTTCCAAATGTAGGTGTATTAGAAGTTTGGTTTGTCAACTGCAGTTTATTAACTAAAATTCCTTCTTTTTAATTACACAAAACTGTTCATACCTCCAGACTGACAAGCATGAGATCTTTAAATTCCTAAGATAAAAAGAGAGCAAAAGCAGACAAATACACATAACTAGCTTGCCAATATACAGACACATTATAAAAGTCATCTTGCTGTGCTGGAAAAAGCCTAGTAAAAACTTTACTATAGCTGTCAACCCAGAAGCAAATACTGACTGGCTCCTCAGGCCATCTGCACTTCTGAAACACTGATAAAGCCAAAACCATATCCATCTGGGTGTAGGCTAAGCCACTGGTTACTGTAGCCAGTTTAGGGTATATTTAAGTCCTTGCTATCTCACTCATAGCAGAGCTCTGAAACACTAGAAAGGTCTTTTGGAGGCTGCCAATTCCAATGCCAATCTAGACATGGCCTGGGATGAAAAAGATTCAGAACTACAAGTGTTTTTACCAGTACATGTCAGAATGTTGTGTTAGCCAGGCAAATTAAGCATTTAAGTTTCAAAATATTCATATACATATTTTAAGTTGTATTTGAGGTGTCAGTTGATTTAAAAAAAAATACAACCTCGCAAAAATGTTTTATTGCATACCATATTGTACTTGTTGAAATATTATAGTCATCCTTAGGTCACAACTATTTCATCTTTACATATTATCATTCACAATCCTTTATTTCTACCTTCAAGTCAATATTTTTAAGATACTAAAAATCATAACAAATGCATATTACAAACAAACATCAAAATGCACTAGTACCACCAAAGTTCTTACAATTATTTAACAACTATTGATATACATATTGCTATATTTGACAATAGGATCAATGGCAACTATTCGTATTACACATTGTAGATCAATCACCACATACCTATGCCCTTTATGCTCTTTTATCAGTTACCATAAATGTATGCCATGACACGCAGTGCAAAAAGTAGTACAAATTAAGCTTAGCCAGTGCCTACATAATTCAAGAACAAACCAACAGTTTATATGGCATTAATTTACAATGAAGCGATGCATAACACATGGAAATATTCCTACATCACCAAGGATTTTCAGTATTCTCTCCATCTGGATCTCCTTTATTAAGAGACTTGCTCTTTTCTTACTATCATAGTTATTTGCTCAAAGAGTGGTTACTGAAAACATATCAGGAATAGCATAATTTCTAGCTACTTATATTGTAGTAGGCCTTGGAGACCACAATTACTTGAAGCAATGCACAAATTAGTAAATGAAAGTGATCACCACTAATTTTTAGTGGCTGCACTTCAGTTTGACTGGATGGAACAGCAGCAGGAAGGAAATATAAGAATACAAGCTTCAATAAACCAAAAGCGGACATGGGCAAATAGATGGGTATAGAATTACCAAATTAAAAGAAACAAGCACACACACCCCCAACATCCCAACCTTAAGAACTAACAAGAATTCCAGACATCTACCTAGTAATTATCAAGTGTTCAATTTGAGACGACAAGGCAGTTAGCCTTGATATCTAACTCGAGGTCCATGTTCCACAATTTATCCATTTCAAAAATACTGTATCATTTATAGTGACAGGAATAAACAGTGCCTGAACATATCTACGCAATTCTGCAGCTAAGTCAATCCAATTTTTGTACCAATTTCTTTAGTAAAAAATTAAAATCAACATTATATCTACTGCTGTATTAAAGAGGAAATAGTTTCACGTTTCTTTCTAGCCCTACTTTAACAGGGATAATATGAACATTACACAAATGCTTTGTGTATCACAGAACTAATTCCCCAACTATCCAGTCTTGCAACAAAGAAACCAACCAAACAACCCAAACCAAAACAGACCAAAAAAAACCACCATACCACCAAAAAAACCCCCAACAGGCAGCTCATCAAGGGAGGTGTGTCTAATGAGGTTGTGTCAGAAGCTAATTATCCTCAAAATAGGCTGATAGCTTGTGACATGGGGAGGAAACTGATTTGGCTTGATTTGCAACCAATATTAACTACATCTAATTACTAAAATTTGCAAAATGCTTAATCAGATTTCTGGTAAGCATAACGTTTTAAATAAAAACGCTATTTTAAAAGTATGATAGCAATGTGGTACCAAACTAAAGATCTCTTACTGAAAATACACACTCAGCTGCTGAACTTTTACACACTGGTCAATCCTTCAAATTAAATAGTTTTTTTTCTTCATATGTTTAAAATAAACTGAATGTATATTTTTGCAGCCTCATAGATGAAAATAATCCCTTTCAGAAAACAAAATTGTTCATAAAACTATTTATTTATTTTTTTAAGCGAGCACTTGAAGGAAGTAAGTCCTCTAGTAGCTTTATTGACTTTTGAAGAAAAAGTTATTGATACGTACATACATACAAACGTAGGCAATGCAAAAGAAAACTGTTTTACATGTCTATACTCAGTATACTTGACAAAGGCAAATTAAAGGTCTGTCTTCCTTTTAAAAATAAAGTAAAAATTGCAAAGAGCTATTAACCTCAACAAGTTGTTCTATGTTCTGTAATGGAATAACTGTTCCTTTGGTCACAAATATACTTAATGATAACTCATATTACCAAGATTAATAATACAAAGTGGCAGTAACGTATAAAATGTTGTAAATCATTGACTTTCAACAGGAACTATTTTTTTGCATCTGAAATCTGCTTCCTTGAGCTTCAGGGATAGAAGTGAATTGACAAACTTACAGCTGCAATTTTTAAATTCAAAAATAGAATGCTCACCTGAAAGCCTAAATGGGAAGTGAAAACAGCTCATTTCTAAACAGATGATTCCGGCACACTGATGTTGTNTGTTCCGCCCCACTGTTGTTTTTTGTTTTTTTTTTTTTTTTTTTTTTTTTTTTTTTAAGCTTCCTATGTCCATACAAGTTCAAATCTAAGAAGGCAAATTTTATTTAATGAAAAAGACACATCTTTCAGTTCATGCACATCATCTCACTTTCAGTGAGGTTGGTTTTACTCTTTTATTGCAGGCTACTTGTACTTATCTCATGTAATAGCTTGGTAGTGCTAATCAACTCTTCCCTACTTTCTTGAATTGCAAACAGCTAGTCAGAATGAGAAATAGCTTCAAACATTAAGGGAATTCCGGAAACACACACTAATTAAAAGGATACTGATGTCCCTTGTAAAAGATTGATGAAGTGACAATTTCAGCACCTGCATAGTCAGTTCAAACGTCACATATAAGAGTGGTTATGAAATGGTACCACCTAGCATTCACCTTCAGAGTTTAGCATATTCAACCACTTTGCGAAACAGCTTAATATACAATAAAAGGTAATAAACATCCTATCAATCACTGCAGGACTGTTGAAAACAGAACAACAACAACAAAAAAAAAAACAAAACCAGAAAATCTGGGAAAACTTGTCTCAACTGACAACAGAACTAAATAAATGTGGCCCTTTTCCAAAGTCAAAAGATTCCATGTTTACATCAAGAGTTGAAGCTTTACCTTGAAGAAAGTCACTTAAGTGTAGATCAGAAAGTCCTCATGATGTGTCAGAGAGCTCCAAGTGATGACCACAGAAGGTTTTGAAGCATGAGATTGGAAACTAGAGGATATTAATCATAGAAATTAAAAGATATTTATTAAGAATAGGCATTCAGACGATGTGTATTGCTCAATACTTGCTGCTCTTTGTTCTGTATTAGTTGCCTAGGGAGGGAAGAGGCAGGACTGTGTGCGAGAACAAGAAGGATGTCTGACAAGGGGAAGGATGTTTACCAAAACAGGAGACAAGAATACAAGATTATCAGAGATACTCACATAACGAGGCTCCTCAGACCTCCAGGACCAGATAAGACTGGTCTCATAGCTTGGACTATGACCAGAGGATCAGTGAGCATGCGCAAGGCAGCGGGGTCAGAAGTTCACCTCAAGAGGAAGGCTATTTTCTTCATCCCTGAAGACCCCCGAGATGACCACCAGAGACAACTGCGCAGGCGCAAAGGACTGATAAGACGATTAGCATACGAAGCGGAGAGGGGAAGAGCCAAGGGATGAATATGCATGGTGTATTGTGAAACTTGATGCATATGTAACATTCTAGAGGTTAAAAGAAAACATGGGTGAGTGAAGGGCTGCACATGCCTTTGGGAGCTATCCCGCATCGCGCCGAGTGCTGCATAAATCACATACCTACTTTAAAACTCTGAGTTTTAGAGGGTTTTTTCCGCGTGTCAATATCTTTGTGTAAAATGTCTGA
>VYXD01014464.1:0-35672 GCA_013397195.1 Hylia prasina | reverse complement strand
GCTTTCCTCGCCTTGCTCTAGCTGGGAACGAGCCCCCAAACACAGCCGTGCTCGGGTGATTTATCTCTGCCTTGTCCCATTCCACGGGGGCAAAACCGCTCCTGTCACTCGGGTTTGGCTGCTTGATCACACTTGGGACTTTCTTTTTTATTTCCCTCTTTTCCATCCAGGCCGTCCTGTTCTACACGGATGCATTATCCGGCTGTGACACAAGGCTGCAGCAGGCTGCATGCCTGGCTCTGAAGAACCTCAGGGTGAGGCTCCCAGCCCTGCCTGCCCCAGGATGGTGTCGGGAATTGTGCCCGTGTTTGCTCTGTGAAAGTGCCACCAAGCTGCTGCAAAGCCGCTGAGGCAAGTTCTTCTTTTCTCCAACAGGCTGTGGAGAGCATTGAGCAGGTTGCTCACCTGTGCCAGTCTGAGACAGAGGAAGTCAGGAATGCAGCCAGAGAAACCACACTGTCCTTTGGTAAGGCTTTTGTACAGCTTTCAAATGGTCTGAAAGGATCGTGTGAAATAGTGCAGGACCAGGAGGGGCCTCAAGTTCAGCCTGAGCACATCCAGGACAACGGAAATACTTCATGAACAGCTGTTTCGTACCATGAAGATAAACTTTGCATCACACATTACAGCCAAGGGCCCCTGATGAAGTTTATAGAGCCAGACTAAGGAGATCCTGAAGGATTAAGTGCTTTAGGAACCACTGAACCTTTTGAAAAGCTCATAGATAAGGACTGAAGGTTTTATGCTGGTTCATTACTTGTTACTTCACTGGAATCCACGCAGATTGACAGTGGAGGTGACCTGACAAAACGTCAGTGCTCCCCATCTCCTGCTGCCCAGTATTGGTGCTTTTCCTGGGGGCTCAGCAGCTGGAATGCAGCCTGAGCATGGCCAGGTCATGCAGGAGACAACCATTTGCCTGTTCTGTCCTTCCAAAGGCCACTCTGAGCCAGGCTTAGCTCTGGGGATGTCCAGCCTTGCCCCACAGAACACTCCACATGCATGGCAGGTTTTCCAGCTGTGCTGCTCCAAACTGTGGCTCATGGAAGTCATTGCAGGCCTGATTTTCCACGGCGGCTTCTAGCTGGTTTTGGAAAACTTTTCCCTGTGGGATGCGTTTGTCACTCTTGAGTCCTTCCTTCCAAGCAAGGCTGTGCCAGGAATGTCCCAGGGGACCACGTTCCTCAGGGTGTTCCTGCCTGTCCCTCAGCAGGGGCTGTCTGCTCTCTCCACAGGGGAACGGGGCCGACAAGCCTTCGAGAAGATGGACAGGATCTGCTGTGAACTGAGAGAAACAGCTCAGGAGGCCGAGATTGAAATCACAGTGTTTTAGCAGTGGGATGTGGGGAGCTGGATCCCACTGTCCTCACAGCCACACGGGTACCTGGGGGCTTGGTTTTGTCTGGTTTCCTTCTGTCCTGTTCTGTCCCTGCTGCCTCCTGCCCCAGGACAGGTTTATTTCCAAAGGGGACACTTGGTGATCTCCAGGATGCAGCCTGGAATGTATTTTCTCAGTCTCTCAGCACATGATGAAACACCAAGTGCTGGACAATGAAAACTGGGATCTCTCAGAATGTGGATCCAGGTCTTAACTGGAGTTAAAAATCTCCCTCTTGCCGGAATTAGCTGCCCCTGCTCCAACTCTGTCCAATATGATCTGTTTTCCCAGGAAGTGATTTATGGCATTCCCCAAGGAGAGAGGTGATCAATCACTCTCCCAGTCCATCAACTGCCCTGTCAGTAGAACAAATCCAGCACCATTGCTTGGTGGTTTCTTTGCTCGGGCAATTTAGCTGCAGAAGGAAACCTGGTGCTCCCTGAGCCACTTTCTTGCTAATTGTTGTAGCTCAGGCCAGGTCCAGCAGGGCCTGAGGGGCTCTGGAAGAGGCGTGTGCTCAGCAGCAGGGGCTGCAGGGGAATTGCCACGTGCAGCTCTGACTGAGGGAGGGACAGGTTTGCTTTTTAAAATTCTGAATTCAATCACAGAGCAAGACTTGTCCTCCTCATCCAGCCCTGGCTGGCAGGGTGCCCGTGGGCAGCAGCCTGGCTTCAGGTGCAATACTTGAAAGGGTTGGACTTGTGTGTACATATTTATATATATATATACACATAAAACTTTTCTATTTGGTATTTATTTGTTGGATTTCATACTGTTTTCTAAAGTTCTAATAAACCATTTGAGACAAGTTCCTGGGAGTGTTTCCTGCTGTTGTGCTGGCAGCCCTGGGGACAGGTAGGAGGCACTAAACAGGGCCCTGATCTGCCCTGTCCTGTTCCACTTTGGTGGACTCTCTCCTCCAGCTGTAGGTTTCCTTAAAAATATAAAGCCAAGGTAAGTACTGGAATTCAAACACAGGATGTGCAGGCTGCAGCTGCAACCAGGGGCAGCATCAGCTCCTGCAGAAACCAACCAGGGTGCTTGAGCTGCTGCACTTCTTACCTTAAAACTGAACTGTTCAACGTGAAAAACCAGGAATGGGAGGTGGCAGGGAGAGATGGGGATCCTCTACTCTTTCACTGGAGCTCTGCCTCCAGGAAGTTCTTACAGTAACAGTTAAATCCCTTCACTCTACAAACCCACCTCCCCAGCCTTCATGTGCACCTGGATCAAGCAGGAGCCCACGGATCCAGCCCAGAAGCAACAACACTTTCAGCGAGTTCTTTAAAAAAAGAGTTTTATTGTTACAACTAAAATGAGAACTGAAAACTTGTATGGGAGATTGAAAAACTGTACAGTTGTACTCTAACCTGGGAGGCCCAGCAGCGGCTTACACAAAAGACAAGATACCTGAAACTGTATTATACCAAAACATTCAGCTTTTTTGTTGAGTTTTTACATTTTTTTTTATAAAAGTTTATTCTATGGCAATCTGTAAAAAAGAAAGACCTGATGAGTAAATATTTGCTTAAGGCAGATAGCAGAGCAGCTCACTAACTTTCTAACAAGTCTAACATGGATGTTTGTCCATTTCCAAGAACAGGTTACCCAACACCCCACTGTGCTACGGTATATACACCCCCCAACTACCACAGACAGTACAGGACAGCAAACAAAATGGGCACAGCTCAGGACTGCCAGCCCTGCCCACACCTCCCCGGGCTCTGGGCACAGTCACTGCGTCCCCCACGGGCTCAGAGCCAGGCCTGGAACACAGCAAAGAAACAGGCACCAAGAGGATGCTCAAAGCTCTTCAGTCATCTGCAGGAACTTCGTCTGGGTAGAATCAGTTTGCAACTGAGTAACTCTGTATTCAAAGGAAAACCCTTTGTTTTCCTGCCATCCCAGAGATTTAAAATGTTGCCTCTTGGGCAGGGGGCCTGAGGTGGGCTGGGTTTGTTTCTTTCTCCAGGTGTCCCAGTGCCAGGGGAGGTGTGGAAGGGCTGCCTGAACTCTCTGGAATGTCTGTACTACACTCACTCAGCTGAAAGGAACATGCTACCACCGGGCACACGGGATCCCACGGGAAGTCATGCCAAGGATTAGGCGAGTACATGGGCTCTGATAAACACCAATCAGTCCAGTGCTGGACAGAGAGACTCAGCAACACCCTCTGAACCACAGCCACTAAGGATCAGGTCATGCAAGTATCATTTGGGCACATCAGGAAGCAGGAATATAAGTTCTGTCACCTTTCAAGCACGTGGTAGACTTCACATGCACTTTAATACACAGGGGTACAAACGGTGCCTCAGGGCAGGTCCTGCCCATGCTGCAGAGAACAGTGGGGACAAAGCAATCACAGAATGGATCTTAAATACACAGATGAGCCATTATATATTACCATTTTTCTATACTCATTTTTCCTGTTTCCAATAATATAACTAAATATTGACTGATTACAACATTCCTCCTTTCAAGTACTGGTCTGACCAACAGTCTCACAGGTAAAGGATTGATTCCCAGTACTACCTGAGGATTTATTATTGTACTCTTGAAAAGCCCTTGATGCAAGCTTAACAAAACACAAAATCGAAGTAACTCCCACCCCCACCCACCCCTTCACCTACTCACCCACTGAAGGAAGAGCTACACCTACAGCCAGCTTGGCAAAAATAAATACGGAGTGGAGGGGCTCCCCTGGGCTCCTCCACAGCGAGGGCTGCACTCAGGGTGGTTAAGTGCTATAACTCTAGAAAGACTTTAGAAACAAAACAAACCAGTAACACTGCTGCAGATCAGCTGTCATGGGGCAGTTCAATCACTACAGCTCCCAGGAGTGAGTCTGCTCCTGCCCTCTGCACCACGACACAAGCAAAGCAACCTTTGCTATTATTGTTTAAACTATTAATAATTTGGTATTACCCCGAGGAACAGCACTGGGTGCTTGGTGCAACGCTGCCTTCCAGTGCCAGTCCTCCCTTAGCAGCACTTCACCCCGAGCCCTGGAGCCTGGGCCAGGACTGGGATCTCTGCTGGGAACAAAGCAGGACACACCAAGGCTGCCTTCAGCAGCCAGGGGCGTTGTGCAGAGCCCAGCACGGCTCCTGCTGGCCTGCCCTGGGCTCAGGGGAGCTGCCCCGGGCTCAGGGGAGCTGCCCCTCACTCACGGGAGCTGTCCCGGGCTCAGGAGCTGCCCCGGGCTCAGGGGAGCTGCCCCTCACTCACGGGAGCTGTCCCGGGCTCAGGAGCTGCCCCGGGCTCAGGGGAGCTGCCCCTCACTCACGGGAGCTGTCCCGGGCTCAGGAGCTGCCCCGGGCTCAGGGGAGCTGCCCCTCACTCACGGGAGCTGTCCCGGGCTCAGGAGCTGCCCCGGGCTCAGGGGAGCTGCCCCTCACTCACGGGAGCTGTCCCGGGCTCAGGAGCTGCCCCGGGCTCAGGGGAGCTGCCCCTCACTCACGGGAGCTGTCCCGGGCTCAGGAGCTGCCCCGGGCTCAGGGGAGCTGCCCCTCACTCACGGGAGCTGTCCCGGGCTCAGGAGCTGCCCCGGGCTCAGGGGAGCTGCCCCTCACTCACGGGAGCTGTCCCGGGCTCAGGAGCTGCCCCGGGCTCAGGGGAGCTGCCCCTCACTCACGGGAGCTGTCCCGGGCTCAGGAGCTGCCCCGGGCTCAGGGGAGCTGCCCCTCACTCACGGGAGCTGTCCCGGGCTCAGGAGCTGCCCCGGGCTCAGGGGAGCTGCCCCTCACTCACGGGAGCTGTCCCGGGCTCAGGAGCTGCCCCGGGCTCAGGAGCTGTTCCTGGCTCAGGGGAGCTGCCCCAGCAGGGACTGCTCTGGATCTCCCCTCTCCAGGGCCACGCTGGGCCGCAGGGAGCAGCTGCAGAGTGAAACTGCATTTTACATTCCAAATGCTGAGGTTTAAGGACTGGTCCTTCCACGGGCACGGCCCCACTGCTGGTGGACATGGTTTGGTTGAATTTCCCTTCCTGTTTCTCTCCCTCCCCTCCACCTCTCCCCACCCAGAATATAAAAGTAAAAACAGCTTTAGAAAGGATGGTGCAATGTAAAGAGGCATATGTGCAAGTAGAGTGCAACAAAAGTCAATGAGGAGATACACTTAGAAAAGAAAAAAAAATCCAAGAGCTGGACATGTTGGGATACCCTGAGCAAATGCAGAAGCCTGGTTCTATCAACACAAGTAAAACAATCAGCTCTTTAAGAACAGTTATGCCAAGATTAAATATATCAACACCACAGGCACTGCCCACAACTCAGTCTTTAAAGATGAAGCAAGTTAAAAAAAAAGACAAAAAACAAACCAAAAACCAACCACAAACACACCTCCCCTTCCATAAGTTTACATTCTTCAGGTATGTGGGTTTCTTTTTCTTTTTTTGGGAACTCGTCAATGTAAGTCATGTATTTGGTTACAACACTTGGAGAGTACAAGCAAGTTTCACTTGTGCCTAGTTTTTCTGAAACAAAAGAAAATGAACTGGCTTTTTAAAAAAGGCTAAAAACAACAATGTGTTGTAATTCTATTATTCAGTTTAAAAAAAAAAAAAAGGAAAACAAAAAAGGAAAACAGACTATTTGGCATTTTCTCTGCTTACTCCTGAATATTTCAAGGCCCTGAGATTACAATACTATGTTCTTGGGACCACAGGGCTGGATAAGACCCTAGTGCATCAATTCTCTCCTTAAGCCCTACCCGAAGTCTGGCCTTTCCCCCTAAATCTACCTGCTGTGAGCCCAGGCTGCCCTGCCTCCAGGGCTCCGAGGGGCTGCGCACGGCCGGGAGCGGCTCCGGGGCACCGTCAGTGGAAACACACCCTGTAGCAGAGATAAGCTCCTGCCGTGAGGAACGTGAACATGCAGATATTCACTAGGAAGGGCTTCCAAGTGGCCACCACGTTCTCATCCTCCTCCTCGGAGTTTTCCTTGGGGGACTCCTCCCTGCGGGGCGAGTGCCGCGCGTTCTCAGCCACAGTTCTCCTCCGGGGTTCAGTGTCGTGACTAGTGCTGAGGACAGAGGGAGGGACACTCAGGGCTGGGGAGGAACAGATACTCCACGCTGGATCGGGGAGGAGAGAAGCCATGTGGGTGTTCCAAGGGCAGGAACACCACAGAGCTGGACATCTCCTGGAGCTGCACAGCCACCAAAGCACAGCCTGTCTCCTGTTAGGGCACATCTGGCTGTTCTACAGAGGTTTAGGAAGAGCTTGGGAGGATTCTGTGCCCTTTAAAGAATAAGCTTTAACCACCACCTGCTTTCATTGCTCATCTCAATCTGCACTAAGACAGGCAGTGAATGAACCCCGCTCACACCCACAGCCGGGTCAGGGGAGCACCAGAGCTCTAAACTCAAGCACCCGCCCAGAAAGCCAGAAAGGGATGGAAGGTGGCTGCTCGTTCAGCCCCAAGTCCCAGAGAGCAGCTGAGGCTGGAACCGAGCATCTCCTCCCCCGGGAGCCCCGGGCAGTGAGTGAGTGCTTTACCTGTCGGTGCTCGGGGCCGGGGCCGGCCGCGCTCTGCCGTCCGGAGCCGCCTCCTCCCCGCTGCCCGCGGAGCCCCCCACCTCCTCCTCCCCTGCCCGGTGCCTGGGGGAGAGCTCCGGGTGCTCGTGCATCCTCCCGTTGTGCATCTCCGAGGTTCTCTTGGGGGGCCGGGGAGGAGGGGGCGTGTGCTCAGGGGGAGGCTCCAGGTCCTCGTTGGAGAGCTCTTTCCACTGCTCCTTCAGGGAAGGACAGCACTGTTAAGCTTCTCTCTTCTGTGTAAGCTGCTCTAACCTTAAACTTTACCGTGGCAGAATCTTTATAACCTTTTAATTAACTCTTACAGTGGCTCTTCATTTGCATTGGAAAAAAAAAGAAAGAAAAACCAGACACAAGAACTCCAAGCCCAACTATATCCACTACACAAAACATACTGGCCATAAAAGCAAGAAATTCCAATCTGCTTCTAAAAAACTTAAGCAGCGCAAAATAAAATCTATTTTGCTAGAGTTCTGCTTACCATAAAAAGCCCTGATGAATTTAATCATGACACTTAAACTTCAGGCATATTAGAAAGCTTGTACTGTCTGAAATGCCAGGGGAGGCTGATGCAGCAGCTCCACCCCAGTCAGTGTGCAGGAAAGCACAGGAGGCACCTGCTACATGACAGGTGATTTTGGAAAATAAATAAAATACAGCACTTGAGGTCGTGACAGATTGTAAAGCACTGCACCTAAAAACCCCACAATGTAAACATGTACTGAAGCTGAAGCAAGCACCAAATTTGAAGCTTCTTTCCATCCTGTTCCTCCCACCCACTTGCTGCAGTTCCCTGGGAGCTGCCAGGAGCACTCACTTGCACTGAAGCATCTCCCATGATGAATTTTGCCCCTTCAATCACAGCTAGGTAGGAGAAGCGCAGCTGGTCTGCAGTCTGGATGAGCCCCATCCTGTACTTCCTCATTTCCAGGAGAACCTGCTTGACGTCCACGGAAGAAGGATCTTTCCGTTTGTCCATCTGCAGATGAAAATGAGAAACATGTTTTCTGCTCTGGTGAGGTTCCCTGCAGTGACTCATTTTGTGGCAGAGCCTTCATACCACCCTCCACATTACAGAATGAACCAACTCACACACAACCGGTATCAGCTGCTCGTTACTGGTTCTCCAAAAACACAGAGGGGAAAACACTGAGCCTCAAAAATGCTGCTTTCCCTGAAGGCAAAGCCTGTCCTTGTGAATCACTCCGAAAACTGGAGACTTCTCTTCCCCAGACTCAAAATGGCCACTGAGGAACAGGACCTGCCTTGGAATACACTCCCAGAAGAGCGGATCAAAACCACGGCAGATGGCAGGGAACCCTCCCCAGCCCCTGTCAGCTCCCCCAGCTCCCCCAGCACAGCAGCAGCCCTTACCAGCAGCAGGCAGGTGTCCACCAGGCAGAAGGTGCCCGAGCGCCCGATGCCGGCGCTGCAGTGCACCACGACGGGGCCGTGCGCGGGGCCCAGCGAGCCCGACTCCCGCACCTTGAACAGGAAATTCAGGAACGACGCCGGCGACTCCGGCACGCCGAAGTCCGGCCAGGTGGTGTAGTGAAAGTGCAGGATCTCCCGAGTTTCCTGGCTCTGCAAAACACGTTGGGAACCCTTTTGGTTTGGGTGCACCGCTCAGAAGGACTGGGAAGGGCTGACTTAAATTCCAAGGACAAAGTTTCACCAGTCTGAGGGAGCTTTTGTAGCTGCCAGCACAGGAAACTAATTACAAGTATTACAAGTAGTGGTCTCTTGTTGTGAAGGTCTCCGCTGGGAGTAAAGGGAGCGGGGTAAGTAGATTTACTTATTTAGAATTTAGTTATTTCAGTACAGTTCAAAAGCTTGTGTCACTCCGGGTATGGCTGAGACACGAAACTGCCTGGAGGGTCCCCAGGTACGCCTCAAAAATATCCAAGAGTTTCATTTCCACGACATCTCATGCAGAATCATCAAATCCAGGACAATTCACAACCACCAATTTCAAGCCCTTGCAGGTGAGAAGATGAATTTCACCCCAAGGAGAACAAGGACTGGGACTGGATGAGATCTGGTACTCACGGTCAGGTTTTCCAACTCCAGCTGTCGTACTGTGTAGTAGGATTTTATATCTTCAGATATCAATGTTAGTTTCAAGTTTGTGTCTTCAAAAAACATTTCTTTCTCCTCCTTCCGTGGCCAGTACTGTGCACACTTTATCTAAAACCAAGCAGGAGACACACAAATGTCATTACCCACTCCTGACTGAATTGCAATTTTCTTATTAAGGTCTCCCAGAGACTGCTGCATGCCAGGGACTTTAATGAGCCAACCAAATAGGAAAGCAGCACATTTTGAAAAACAGCAGGAAAAACCTAAAATACTCATCAGCAGCACGAAAAGAAACTCTGCACCCAAGCTTCTGACAATGAAATGTGGGGATCCCTGGGAGAATTGGCTTCCTCCTTCCTCTGCCCTGAGATTGGGATCCTGACCCTTCTCTCTCTGGGGCTCTGCACATGGCTCAGGCCTCTCCTGTTTAAGGCAAACAACGTGGCCAAACCAAAAGTGGAAGAACGATGCTAAACCAACAGCAGGCTTAAGACTGAGATCATTTCTGAGGGCATTTTAATAAATAGAAAACCCCTTCAGCATTTTCTTCATAGGTAGACTAACGGTGGTTTTGCTCAAACTAATCCTAGTTTATTTTGAAAATACATCCTCTTGTTTATCAGGGTGTAGAATGCAGTTAGAATTCTCTGCACTTTTTGTCTGGATCTGTATTAATGTTAAAGTTATAGCAATTGCCTTTGTGTCTAATTTCTCCACAAATGTGTCTGCAAACAATATTTTGTTGTGATCCACTCTAAGTCTCCCACTGCTGTTTGCTGAGGAGTGTAAGCACTGCCCTAAGGGATCACAGTAATTTGTTTTGTTCAAAACTACAGCAGTGCAGAGAGGGAGCAGGAATGGTTGGAAAGGAAGAAACTATTGAAAAATATGGTTACTGCATCTCTTTTGAAGATTAAATTTCACTTGTAGTACAAAACCCAGCAAAACACTGAAAACTCCAGACTACTGTTTATTAAAACACAGCTCATTGCCCAAGAATTTTCCTGATTATTGGGAATGTTTTCCTGATGATGCAAAAGCATGTACCACCCAGTTATCACTGGTGGATGCCCAATACACTCACTGCCCTCCTCCAAAATGTCTTTATACATTATTATTTACTTTATTCTGTACAGCAGTGACCCTTGGGGGGGCACTGCATGATCAGAGCTCAGTGTGTGATGGAAACCTGGAGCCCCAGAACTTCTCTCTGTACTGCAGAGCCCTGAGAGGTGCAACCTGTGTACACTGACAACAACTCCAGACCCCCTGGTTAGCAGCAGAGACTGTTTATGTGGAGTCATGTTGTGTTTGTGTTTTATTTCAGCCAAATTCACGAGAAATTAGGACCTACAATTACAAACCGAGTGACTTTCTGACTGCAGCAAGATCACTTCACCAGGTACTCAATTCCAGGCACAATTTCTTTGACAAAACTACTTATAGTCATCCCATCTCATTCTTTGGGTTGGTTTTACTTGGGTTTTTTATTACAGAAAACCATAAATGTGATGAACACATAGCTAGAGCTGGGTGAGTACTCACAGATCCCTTTTCCATCACTCTGTTCAACATGACAACACCACGGCTTTTCTGTTCCCAAACCATCTCCCAAAAGTGACCACAAGTATTTGGCAGAGGACCCTGCAGAGACAGAATCCCCAGAAATAAGCATTATTTTCTGTAAATGTCAGTGCATTCTTCCCCAGTAACAGTCCCTGCACAAGGCAATAGATTTAAACAAGTAACAAGCAACTTCTCATTTAAAACTGTAAAAAAATGCAGTGAGACAGCTTTAAGCTCCATGTTATGAATTCACCCATGAAAGCATGGTTAACCTTTCCCCCCATACATTACAGGAAGAGAGACACAGTCTTCATTTGTGAGAACAGACCTGGGAGTGAAAAATGCTGCATTTTCTTAGGAAAGGTACACAAAGGTTATGGGGAAATAAACCCCACGGAATAAAAGCAAAAACAACATCCGTGTCAAACTACCCTGCAATCCCTTATCCTTTTTCATGATACTTGAAAATTACTTGACTGAATGATAAACATCCAAAAGACTGAAAGGATGCAAAATCACTAAGAAACTAGATGGTTTTCCAGAATCTTCACAGATTTACTTTGGGACTGAATGAAACGGTGACTCCTTTTAAAGACTATTCCCAAAGCAGACTTCCTTGTAACCTCCTATTTCTGCTATGTTCCTTTGCTATTTTCTACTCTGAAGCTATTGCTCTGAAGGTTGTGTTTGATCCACTCCTGTGCTCAAAGAGAACAGCAGCTCCCCAGAAAGAATGACTGGATTTAAAGGAAGCCATTCAAAGCCATTAAATTTGGATCAGGACAAGAATCAGCAGCCAGTATCAGTCAGCTGCACATTTGACTATTCCACAGAGTTCACCCTGTGATCACCCCCCCGTCCTGAGAAGGGCAACAGCACACTGCTCTGCCCATTTCTTCCTGAGAAGGTTTATCTTTATTCTTTAGAAACAGGAAGGAAGAGCTGTCACTGAAAAATATTAATCCCAGTCTACCTTTATCTAAAGTGTGGGAGGAAGGGGTATAAAAAAAGCCTGATTAGAGATCAGGACAGTCTCCAGGGAAGTGAACATTTAGGACAAACAAGAAGCCTGGCACAGTTGCTGGCTCTCAGAATAAGACAACAGGGCATGTGGGTACTTTTAAATTTGTTATACAGGTAGGTGTGGAATTGACAGATTGAGGGAAAAGCAGTGACTTTTATACAGACACAGATGTTTGTATGCACTTAAGTAACTTTACGATAAAGAAAACAAACAGAAAACCCAAGGAAAACAACTCCAGCCACCACAAGACTTTTATTATCCATTGCCAGCAATTACCTGGGTAAGGATGTAGCTCCTCTGGGCCTCTTCCATTTTAATCAAACTAGCATTGATATAGTCATTGTCACCTTGGTTTAGCTTAATCCGACTGTGATCAACTGCAGCACAATCAGAAAACACTGGTTAATGAACACGGAAGGCAGCACAAGCCATGCCCACCCCCCTCAGGTGGTGGGGTCAGACAGGTGAGCTGTCCTGGGGAAGGCAGAGCTCAGCCCCAGGCAGGACAGAGCTCTGGGGACTCTGGGCACAGCACAGGTGCTGCAGGAACAGCAGAGGTGAGCACAGCTCACACTTCACCTCCCAAGAGCTGCAGGAGTGAAGCCTTTGCACCTGAAATGATCCCCACTGCAATCTGCAAACCAGATCACACCGACCTATTTACACAGTTATCAAGATGCTGGTTTTAAATAAATCTAATTACACAACTGCTTATCTTTTCAGCTTAAACATTCAAATACAGCTTGTTCAAGGTTGTTAAAGGTTTGTCTAAATATATATTCAGCAAACAGGACAGAGACCTTTTATTCTTACTGACATTTAGCTACTGTACCAAACCCAACCACCCTTTCATGTACAGAAAAAATTACCAAAATCAAGAAATACAGAAAATGGAAATTATTTGCTCTTTTGTTAGTCACTTGCTTGACTTGGAACTAAAGAAACCAAACCACCAACTAAAAAAACTCAATACACACAAGGGTTCCCACATTTTGCAAGAAAGCAAACAGACTGGGAACAGGATTATCTAAAGGCAAGAAGGAATTTGTTGCTCACAACCTCAAATATTAGAACTGCTTAGTAAAGCAAATTATGTGCAACATTTATTTCTGTTCTGGTCTACTGCCCCAAAAGCTTCAGCAGCTTCTAAGCACCAAGGCAGCAGTTCTGTGTCACAGAGCAGCACCCTGGGCTGGGACAGCAGCTGGAGCTCAGGGCGTGCTGCACTGTCCCTGAGGGGACACATGGCCCAGGACTGGCACTGTCCTGTGCAGAGAGGGCTGCTCAGAGACCCCCTGGGAGCTCCCTGCAGTGCCAGGGCCATTGAATATTATTTCTGACCAGAGCCCTTAAATATTGTATCTGAGCAGATCCTTTAAATATTATTTCTGAATAGATCCTTTAAATATTATATCTAACCAGATCCTTTAAATATGATATCTGACCAGGTCCATTAAATCTTATTTCTGACCAGGTCCTTTGTGCTGCCTGGCAGGAGGCTCTGCTAGGTGAGAACTGCACAGAAACCACCCCTGCAACTTTAGAAATGCTCTTCCAGCAGGAGAACTCAAAGGTAAAGCTGCCCACAAATACAGACTCTGCTGTGTGCTGCTCTAGTAAAACCCTATGGATATAAAAGCATCCTATGACACCAATCTCACAAACAAATAAATTTAATAACAAAGAGAGTTGTCTTGGATGCTGATCCACCCAAGAGAATCCTGTCCTTACAAAGAACATTTAGCTGTGAGAAGTCATTAAAGGTCAACAGTCTTACAAACAATGGAAAAGAAAGTGCACTTACAGGGGCTGACATCTCGGTACCTATTTCTATTTTTGTTTCTGGGATGTTTGGCCACTTTACATGGAAAATCACTGGCTTCATGCCTGATGTCCTGAAACAAAAAAAAAAGGCCCCTGTTAGGTATGAATCCATCTAATTTCAAACCATTAGCTATTTTAAGACAAATACCCATTTGACTTCACATCTTCATGTAAGGGAATTCCGGACAGAAAGCACTTTGGGCCTCAAATTAAGAATCGAGTTTAAATTTCTCAGAACACAGCACTAACATTATTTATTAAAACACTATTAGTTTGCATAATAAAGCAGCACAGCATTCACCAGCCATTATGCCTTTCAGCTCCTGAAGGAGCAGGGTCTCTGCCCCAAAGCACTTCCACATAAACTGCTTTAAGCCCTTGTTGGCAGTGAAAATACCAACCCTGCTTCTGACTGAGCAGCAGTGAAAACATTCACTGTGACGGGACAGAACTTGTCTACCCCCCTTGGCATCACACACACAGAGAGGTGATTTGTCTAAGGCCACTTCCATCATTGTCTTGAGTTATCAGCAAGATGTCACGAAGCTGCAATGGCAGCAGGCAGCAGTACCCAGTTCAGGTGCTCAGCCAGAACAGATGCAGCATCCCCAGCACATCACCAGGGCTCTCTCAGTTAGGGTTTTTCAGATGTGTGTAACAGCTCAGCCAACTGAGACAATTTCAGAAGTCAAAATAAAAAGAACTCTGCTGTCCTTGGACATTAGCCCCGATTTGCTGAAACAGAATTTCACACTGTACAAAAATACTGTGTAAGCACAGTTCTGCATTGTAAAGAATCATGTACAACACTCAAGATTTTTTCAAGTGGGCCACGCACTGCAGCACATTACCTGTTTATCTCTTCTGCTGCATTATGCAGGTATGTACCAATTTACCCTGAATGCTACACGTCAGGAGAAGAGTTCTGATTTACATAAACCTGCCCAAAATTAGCACAGTATTCCGAAACTGAAATAAGGGCTGACATCAGCTGCCAGCTTTTTATAACTGAACACATGGCTGCCAGTATTTCTGCTTATGAAGAATGCAGTCTGGAGCATATGATCTGGACTGCCACAGTCTAATATCTCAAACACGAGGCAGCTAAAATGGGTGTTTTCAGAAATTTGTCTCTGACACGAGGTTGGTGACTTTGTACTTCACAGGGATTTATTCTTCTGTACTGATTGTATGGGATTAACAAGAGAAAAAAACAGGGAACTAGGAAAAATGGTTTTCTAGATCACTAACCACATTTCCCAAATGTGTGTTGAAAATCCGTAACACCCAAAACCAACACAACTCCCTCCCACTTCAGGTTCATATTATAAAAGCATCAAAATGCAAACCAAACCAAGATCCCTAAGGATTTTTTCTGAAAATACTGGGCTGTTTTAGCAGCAGCACTAATAGACACTTTCATTTCACAGCATTAACAGATGTGAAAAAAAACTGTCCCCTCTTTTAAAACTAAATTGATCAAGTGCTTCTTTACAGAAATGGAATTATACAAAGGAACTCTAATACAAAAATATTACACTGAAGCATCCACGTGTATGTGCACACACAAACTACTGCCAGTCCCCAGGAGTTCCACAGATTCAAACACCAACATCAAGTATTCCAGGAACTGAAAGTGGCAATTTATTGTGCAGGGAATAGAGAGCTGCCTTTTACCTCACCAGCAAATATCAGATCTTTTTCAAGATGCCACAGTGCCTAGAGGTACTTGGAGAATAATGGAGTTCTAGGAGATGCTGAACTCCCACAGGCACAGAGAAAATGGAAAGAAAGAAGTCACTCGTGTGCCTTCAGCAGACTATTTAAAAACAGCAGTGTATTTCTGGAGCATGTTTCAAGAAACAGGAAAAACCACGGGGTGGGGGTGGGATGGTAACAAAAGAGGGATGGAGATGTGGCAAGAGGCAGGCTGCTGCCTGGTGTGAAAACGCAGCCAGCACCCAGCCCTTCAGTGCCGAGTGTGATACACACGATAAAACAGAAAATCCTGGGGAGCAGATGTGCCTGCACATCAGACAGGGCATCCTCTCCTCAGCAGCGGGGGAGGAAAGTGGTTTGGAGTTTTGGTTGGGGCTTTTTTTTTGGATACAGAGGTTGCTAGAACATCTGAAGTGACCAAAGAAAATTTATCATCCAAGGTTGACTTTAGCAGAAACGCGATTGCCTTCAACAGAGAAAATGTCTGGAGAGAAAGAACCCAGTGCCCACAGGAGTCACCCACAGGAGCTGTGTGCCCTTGTCAAACGCTGCTGGAGTCCCACCATTCCTGACACCACGGAGCTGCTGTCAGGGTAGCTCAGAACACACCCACAGCAGTACCACAGGGCCCCCACGCCGGAGAAATCGGACTCGTTCACAGCATGAGTTATTGTGCTCTGGGGAACTTGAGGCCGGCGACGTCACGAGAACTGAAGGTAGTGGATGAAGGCAGGGATTTATGAAGTTACAAAACACCTTCTTGAATCACGCCCAGTCACACTGCAGAGGTCCTGCCTGTCAAAAAGGAAGCTCGACATTTCATCCAAAAGGTCGCGCAATGTAAAACTTTAAAGAGGAAGGGCTAGAACTGAAGTCAGTTTTCCGACGTCAGATGCTTTGGGTTTGGAGCATGAGTCACTTTATGTCACTCATGTCCTGGTTTTGAGCCCTGACCCCCAAATACTTCAGGGGTGGAAAGAGGAAGTCTGCTGAAGGCCAGCTCTTCAAACGGGAAGTTCCTGTAGCTCTGAGCACAACTGCACACTGGGCTTCACTTTCCCCATCCTGTTCAGATGCCAGCAGGAGATTCACAAAGAGAAGATGCACCTCAAAATCCTCAAGTAAATATTATGTTAGACCACAGGAAGAGGTGGCCATGCCATCAGCCATTCAAGCACGCTGTGCAGATTTGTGTATCAGTATTTAGAACAGAAACTAAAGGTGCAGTCTCGACGTTTTCAGCTTCACCAGACAGACTCCTGGGAAGCCTTGCAGCAGGGTTCAGTTTGATCACACTGTTTAATTGCACCATAAACCCTGGAGCAGCTCAAGCTCAGAGATAACAATTTACTGTCATTTTAGCAGTTCTGCTCCTACGGGAAGCAGCAAATGCCAAGATCTTATCAGGGCTACGGAATCGCTCCTGGTCCATCTACTGAGGCACTCACACTAAGGAGGGCAATTCACAAAAATTATACAAAGACTTATACAAAAAAGTAATCTCAGCTTAAAAACCAGGTTTCCTCTTAAAGCTGCCATTGAAAAAAATGATGACACATGATACTGCTGGAGAAGGTGGAAGACTAAAAGTTATAATAAAGTCAAGTGAGGGTGTTCTTTTCCCAAGGTGTCACTCTAAGCTGGTTTCAGAATGGAAATACCCCTAACAATCCAATGAGACTTCAAAGACCAGTAGAGAAGAGCACAAGAAAACCAGCAAGTACCAAGAGATCCACAACAAACACCTGCTTTACACAAATGGGAAAGGGTCTTCAGATTCAGCATGGGAAAGAGCAACCTGAGGCCCTGAACTCACCCCCAGCAAAAGAACTTCATGAAAATATAAAGCACACAACTGCTCACGTAACCCACTGTGGCAAGGAAGATTTGATTTCTTATCCTACATTAAGCTTTACATCAGGATGTTTGGGCAAGAACAAGAAATGAGGATGTAACTTGTAGGTAAGAGGAAGGTCATCTAAAGATTAGACAAATGAACAGCCAGTTGCATCACACAACATAAATCTTAACAAGTAGCTGCAGAATTTTAGCCAGCTAAGTGAAATAAAGGTGGGTTTTAATACTCTTTAGAAACATTTTATCTGGTCTCCTAGTTTTGCTTTCAACTAAGATATGGCAGTATTGATTTGCTCACAAATCTCTCTCTCAAAAAAAAAAAGAACCCAGCTGCCTGCTATGTCAAGCCTCTTCCTGAGGTCGAGCAGCACGGAGAGGAAAGGACAGGCTTGTTTAAAGTTCAACACCACTATTACAGGAGGTTAAAATAAATAAATAAATTAGAAATCACACACTTGCAACACAGTTTCCTAGAAAGCCCCCTGCTAATTCAGCACTGCCCGGGCACTCTGAACAGGCTGTGGCACAGCAGAGGGTTTGTGACACCAGTCAGCTGCTGGGAGCACGGAAATAACCCCCCAGGAGAATGTAAACTGGGCATGACTGCTGTATTAAATCATATCAACACGTGGCAAAGGGGGCTCATTTTTCCCAGGCCCGTATTTATCACAGCTAGCAGGTATTACAGACTGTCTCTCAGCACTGACCAGTTCCAACACGCCTCACTGGAGAGGCTCCTGACAGCAAATCCTTTATTGCAGGCACCTTATCAGGGAGATAAGTGCACACTGTAAATGCTCAGTTTAACACCTGCACCTGAATGGCTCTCAGGCCTTGGCTGTACCTCCAGAAGGGAGAAAGCCCCAGACTTGTCACTTCCAAATTTACCAGTGCATTCATCTTGCGTGTTCCCAGAAGGAAGGCACTGCTGTCAATAACCACAGCAATGCTGCACAGTTCAGCTGCTCGGATTCTCACATTGCTTCAGTGTCATCTGCAATGGATAAAAACTGATTTTGCAGTTCTGGTTCTTTTGAATGTTGCAGCAGAGGCAGGGAAATCAAAGAGCTAAATTTTAGTATCGGGTTAAAGAATTACATGACACTTCTCAAATTTCAGTAAGTTCAAAATATAGTTTGTCCTTGAAATTTATGACCCATAACAGAAGAAGTTCAGAGCTGCTGGCAGGAACACTCTACTTCTGCTGTTTTGTAGCCATGTACTCAGTGCCAAAACAGGAAACAACTGAATGGAGCGTCGGCGTAAGAAAACAACTCAAGTTCCCTTCTTCTTCTTCACATCCATGCCTATTTCTCCTCCCAGATACTCAGTGTGCTCCAGGAGTGCATCTTGGACATTATTGGAAGGATAGAGACATTTGAAAATGCGAAATGGCTTTTTCTTGACAGCTGTTGTGCAAAAGCAAAGCTTTGCTATCTGTATCATCAAACAAAGCCAGTGCCAGGAAATAAACCACACTCTCATTAAAGTGTCAAGAGGTTCTAACTCAGTTGCTCTTCTTCTGTAAGAAAAATAACCACCAAGAGGAGATCCAGATCATAATTTGCCCAAACATTAGGGGTCTCTACATAAAGGGTTTTGGTTTAACCTCATCTCAAATAGACTGGTCTATCCCACAGACCAGATATCCACATAACTCCTAAAGGAATTTAGTCTGCATAGCAAATCCAGACCTTAATTTGTTTGCAGTATGGGTTTTGTGTGAGTTTAAAAACGTATCATTGCTGGCCTGTAGGGTATTCCAGGCTTCACAGACTGACAACTGTGGTTATAAACAGTCCTGCTTTCCTAGTTACCTAATATTTTCAATCTGGCATCTCACAAGCTGTCTAAGAGCATTATAGCTTTTACAGAGCTACCACCACCAAAAAAACACGAACAAACCCCAAGGCTTTGGAGGCTTCAGAGGAGAAAAGAAGACATGAACCCTGCAAATGTTGAACATAAGGGAGGGACAAGAAACACTTCTCACACCTTTCCATGTGCTGCACAACCAAGGAATTTTCTAGAATTTAGACAAGCTGCAAATGGTATGTTTCAAACTGGAAACAAAAGGACAAGAAATGCCCCCCACTGCAGATAGTTTACAGTTTCTCAGGGGGTCTCTGACTCCATGAAATAGGAACCATGGAATAATTTACCATGGAATTTTTACCTACACTCACTCGGAGACCTCTACTCTCTTTCAGACACTGTGCTGGTAACCTCAGTTAAGGTTAATAAGGCAGGACTGTACTATCTCCCTCAAATCATGCAAAATCCACTACCACCATGTAATCTTAAGATAAATGAACTAATTTCATTAGTAAGTAAATAAGATAATCAAATGTAAGTCTTGCTTCCTCACCAGGTGACGCATTCAACATCTTACCAGTTCAAAGCTGAACGGATCTTTACAGATTCCTTTTCCTTTTCTCCCATTTTTGATCCCAGTGCATGCATCTGCTCCAGGACTCTTGGCTCTGAACACATCCTGCCCTTGTATTAAGCTGGGCATGCTGGCACGCTGCCCACTGAAAGAATACAAATGTGCAGAGTATCTGACATTACCTCCAGCTGAGGAGGAATCCGAAAGGCCACTGAAGAAGTGGTTATTGTACCAGCAGAGAAGGACATTATCACCTTCTGTCTGAAGAGATTCCAGGCCCTTGTTCAGTACTGGATCTACTTGCACAGTTGAAGGCCCCCTGGATCAGTTGGGAAGATCATTAACACACTCGTCTAATGAACTGTGCCAGCACCACTGCACTGAGCAGGAGCACACAGACACAGCACAAGCTCTGTGGGCTCCATGAGTCATATCACCAATGAGTTTGAAAGCAACCAGCCCTAAGTATCTTCCCACTAAGCCTGGATGAAGTGTTTAAAAAGAGCCTTCACTTCAGATGCAGACGCGCACTCCGCATGCACCGAGCTACAACCGAAACTTGTCTGTGGTGTTTGTGTCCTTTCACCTTTTCCTGGAAAGTGTGTTGACTAAAAGCCAAACAAACAGCACAGCACTTTAGCTGCATAACAGACAAACACCGCAGTCATTTCACTCAGAACAAATATTTTAAAGAAACAAAACAAGATTGCAAATGTTCGATTTATTTTTTGAAAAAGAAATGCCAGGATTTGTGCAGTTGTCTCATTGGCAGTTTAAACTCACACCGTTGCAGAACTACCACAGCATTATTTGTAATCCTGTTGGAGATTACATGAGTTTAACACATCTAGGTTACCAACTGGTATCTTAAAAATACTGGTTGCAATAACAGACAACTAGCCAAGTCCAGTATTCCCCAGCTACAGTCACATGTGTGACATGCAGAATTCGCTAAAATACAAGAACTGTCAAAGAAAAAAGGGCAGTTTGCAATTCCCAAGTGATCTTAACCTTGTTGAGATCATTTTCAACATAAGGTACCATATGTGAGAAGCACACATGAAGCACACACCATGACCAGAAGGCAGAGAAAACCAAATTCAGCCTGAGAGCAGCATTGCAGCGAGGCCGTGCTCCACCACCAGTGCGTTCCCACAGCACGGCCCCAGGAGCTCCCAGGCACTTTCCTGTTGTGTTCTGGAATTAGCCAGGAAAGCAGAGCCCAGCCCAGAGCTCCCCAGCAAAGGGTGATTCCCCAGCCACTGCAGCTGCCACCACACACCATCACGTTCCCTCCCCAGGCTGCCAGCACAGAGCCCGCTGCTGCACCCGGGGAAGGGACAAGTGTTTCCAAAGCACTCCCAAAACACCAACCACACCTTCCTGGGAACACCACCTCACCAACTCATTAGCTTTCCCTTTCGTCCCTAATTGAAACTAATTAGGGAGCAGCCATGAAGCACCAGGGAGTTTGGCCAGGAGTAAGGCTGTGACTCCCTCAGGGACAGCCACAGCATCTACAAATACACAAGACCTGAGCAGCACCTGTGGCGTGGCTAAAACTTCCAGCTACTACAAACTCATCATCTCTCCTAAATCCATCATTTTTGCTTATACAGTAGAGATAAATTGTTTGTTAAGCTTTGGGACATTCTGTAGTTCTAATCCTCAAGGCAATCCTAACAAGTCAGAAAAAGAGAAGATTTTTTAAATGGTCTCCTAGTGGTGATGTTGAGGTTTTTTCAGTTTGATTTTATACCCACGCATTTAGCACCAGGACAACTGCCTGAAAGACACATGATTCCCTGAATAAGATCACAAGGATTTTTAACCCTGGATTTAGCAAACAGGACAATGCTTGCCACGTTTCTCAGCCCGTTCTGCAGCACTGTTCTGTCACAGAGAGATGAGGAGGTTCCAACAGAAGGAAGCATTGAAAGGTGCCATTGACTACATTAAAGGGGTTACCAGTAATGAAGACCAAAGAAACTTACATTACTACTTGAAAACAGGAAATAATCTGACCTCAGAAATTCTGGTGGGTGCTCAAGAGAAGTATTACAAACTAGGTGGAATCAGAGATGTCTACACAGAGACAATGTCAGAGCAAAAAACTTCACTGATGTCAGAGAGGCCTTACAGAACCACATGTGCCTGAAAACAGAAAATCTGAGCTGTCAAAGAGCTCCACACTTCCCATATTTACTTATCAAGCTTGTTACAAATTCAACAACTTGACTTGGCACCTTGCAACACCTCCCAAAACCACAGGCAACGCAGTGAGTAATAAGGGAAGCAGGAGACTTTGTACACTCCAAGACTTATCATCAATTCCTTTTTGTTATGCTGTTAACACACCATCAGCATTTGCTGCAAAGGGAAAACATGGGCTGGTTGTGAGAACGTGCACACACATAATCCTTTGCTCATCAGAGACTTAGAGCTACAAAAATACACTTCTAGGGTTTACAAAGCAAAATACCACACATTTTTTCACATCACTGCCATTGTCCTTTGAATACCCTAATGTCAAGTTTGTTGTCATTACATTCCAAAATAAACATCTCTGTCTTCTTGGACTGCTGAAACGTGAAAGGGTTTCAATGAGAACGAGACCTTGTGCTAGAGCAGGGGTTTTGATCCACACTCTCCCTTCCAAACAGCCACTGTGAGTGTCCTGCCCGGGGAGGGGTGCCCAAAACAGCCCCCAGCAAGAGGGGCAGGAGACTCCTCTTGGTTGCTGTCAGGGATGCTGCCCTCAGTTTCTAACTTCGGAGTCAGTGTTTCTCACTGCCATCTCAGGAATCCAGCCCTCTGCTGTACCCAACAGCTGTGTGGGACAGCTCTGGAGCTCTCCTCTCGGGAGGGAGGCCATTCCTCTGGGCAGTTTTTCTGGCTCTTGTAGGAATGCTTTTTCTTCCCTGGCTCCTGGAGGCAAGGGAAGAAAGCTTGAGATGAGCTCCCCTACCCCACCACGAGCACTGTGGAAAAAAGAACTGGCCCTGGAAGGGTTCAGAGCCAGGCCTGGGAATCCTGCATTCCTCTTGCATTTCTGCTGAGAAACTCCTTGTAAATACAAAAGCACTTCTAGATTAACATTTCCCGTGGTGACACAAAGCCAGACACAAAAGGATCCTCACCGAGGAATCAGAGCTTCTGGAGGCTGCCTCATTTTTATTTTCTTGGTTTGAGTCGGTTTGAAAGTCTCTTACCATCACGGAAACAGGATTTGGTGAAAACAGAATAAATTCATTTTCTACCCGCAACACTGACTAAAACTAAACCCAGATCTTATCTATTATAATTTATAGGAGAGAGTAAGCAAGCTATCGGTGTTCACAGAAGAAAATACGAATTACAATGGTTTTTCTTTAATACTTATCTGGAGTTAAACGAGTTATATATGCATTTAGAAAGTACAGCCAGTTAAAGCAGTTTTAGATACCAGCTTGCCATATGCTATGTTAAAATTAGACTGATTTTTTTTTAAAAAAGCAACAAATTTATGCACGAAGTAGGTCTATTCAGTACACTCAGATTTTGAGGAATACTTTTTCTCATCCAGTAATCTTTGCAGAAAGTTCCAAACAAAGCTTAGTAGAAAAAAGAAACTAGTTGAGAATGTGATTTTGAAGCCAGCTTCACAATATCTCACTGAACTGCAAACACTTTGTTCGATTTAAAAAGTAATGGACTGGTTGCACTAAAAATGCTTATTGTCAAGGTGATAAATACACAACAATATAATGTTTAGAAATAATAACACGGTTATCATTGAAAACTAGAGACCTTGTATGATGGCTAAAAATAGTAATTTGAATTCCTAGCTTAGTCAGCTTGGCCAGAAACAGCTGTGTTCACTGGAACCTCTAATTAGTTTGCCTGTTATAAGAGCCCCAAAGATTTTTTCCCCTCTCCAAAACCTACTAAATTAGCCTTCACAGCACAATGCTGTCACCACACCAGATGCAACAGAATATTCAGACTTTAGAGACTTCCCACTGCAGAAAGAAATTCCATTTCTTTCTGAAATGTTTCATTTCAGAATATATGAATATATTTTCAAATATTCTCATTTGATAAGGCAAAGGCCATCTCCCCTGTACCTGGAGTATTCACAAGGCCCAGTTCCCAGCTGCTTCAGATGAGAAAGAAAGGTCTCAGTTCTAGCACAAGCAAACTCTTCATTACTTTGAAACACTGAGCAAGCAAAGTCAGATTTTAAAGCAAATTTCCCTCATGGCTAAGAGATGTCCTTCTGCATAAATAATTTCATTCACACTGGGTACTCCAAAGTGAATCCAAAAGTTAAATTGACCTTTCTAATGTCTATGCACACGTTAATGAAATAGTCACACCATGACTACAGTGGGGCACATGTTCAGACCATGTCAGTGTTATTTTTCTATTTAGAATACTATGGGACAAGCAAGAGCCATATTTCCAACTTCCTACTAATTCCATCAAAATTCTCCAAGTTATAAGGTTGTATGTAGAGGAAGGGAGTGGAGGAATTGTTACATAGGAAATGGTGAACTCTGCTTTACCTATTAAAAAAATCATCATCTACATCTTATTCAGTGGCAAACTTCATTTCCTTGAGGATGTTTGTGTGATGCTTTACTGCCTTTCTTGAGATGCAGGCTTTAAGTCAGATGTATGAGGGGGAAAACTGAATTTATTATCAAGGAACCCCATGCATCCAAAGTTATGAACCAGCTGTTACACAGGTACCAGCTCCATAATGTAAGTGGCTCTCCCCCCTGAATTCTGTTTGCTCCCTACAATTAAGGGTACAAGACCAAACTCCAGCAAGTTCTAATCTATGGCAAAAGGACGTTTCACCATGTCGGCCATTAGTAGGCAGACAGGCAATGGAACTACAGATTCACTCTGCCAAAGCGTGCTCATTACACTGTTACTGAAAGCTTTTTATCATTTCTAACCTAACAAGATTCCAGGAGTTTAAAGAGAATGTACAATTACCAGGATTGCACAACGCAGGTTCATGCCTCTGCATGCAGGGAAAGGTCAAACCCGAGCTTTGCTCCTGCAGCAGAACCAGCAACCAGCCCTGCTTTCAGTAGCTTTGGTTCTCAGCCTACTGCCCAAATCCCTCTTTGGAAACTTGAAGCAGCTGAAACTGCTCCACTGCTGTTTCCAGAACCGAGTTTTAAGTATCTTTTCTTAAGAAAGACTTTTGGACAGCAATTGAAGGAACTTGCTGGATTACAAATTTGCATGAACAGCTTGTTTCAGTTGGGATCTGTTTAACGTGGAGGTTGCAGTTCTAATCACAGATGCCCACTTCACTGTATTTAGAATATTCAAAATTGGAAAGGAAAATCGTAGTGATGATTAAAAGCATACTGAATTCACTGAATGGTGCAACCTACAGGTTGCCAAGCTACTGCAATGCACACAAAAACCTGCTGAGAACAAACAGTACTGCTGAAAACAGATGTTAGATAAAGCAGAATTAGGATACTCCTGGTTTTCCACATGACTGTCTAATTTGTGTTTAGGAAAGCAATCCAACTAAGCCAGGTTAATATTAAACTTTACAGCGTTCTGAACCTGAGGTGCTCAGCTCCCAGTCTGTGGCCCAAACACAGTTTTGGGGTAAGTTTTGGGGTGCCCTGCAGGGGCAGGGTGATGGGGACTGTGCAGCCCTGGGCTCTGGGGCAGGATGCTGGACACCTCTGCTCTGCACCAAGGCTTAACAGAAGCTGCACATCAAAGCACAGTGTTTATGCAACTACTTCCAGAGTAGTAAACTGCTCTAAGGGTCAGAGAGAAAACGCCAATGTGCTTTTTGGAAAGGGGAAATTAACCCTTAAATACTCACAGCAGAGATGCAGATGTGTAAGAAAATTCACCTATGGCCAACAAGCCTGGGAACTGGCATAAAGAAAACCCCTCCCATAACCCCAAACCAGCCAGACCTTACAAGCTAAAATGTATTCAGCAATTTTGGTTCTCCAAGCTGCAAAGCAGTGCTTCAAGACACTGACAGAACCAATCCTGTGCTCTTAGAGGATGTTTTAACAGCCACTACAGGGACAGAGAGCTTTCACGCCCAGCTGCACAGGACATCTTCTCATCTGAAAGCAACTGAGAGTCTATAAAAACAAATGTCAGTGTTAAACAGGGACGTCACATAATCAAGGTAAGTGCTCACAGACATCCTAATGCAGGACAGATTAGCACTCTGCACTCCAGCACATGAAAAAGACTGCAAAACTTGACAAGCCAGGCCTTCAAAGGACTGGTGAATGCTCCCATGCTAATGAAACAGACTGCAGCGAGAGTCAGTTGTGGGGATCAGATGAGATAAACAGTTTTGCCACTTCATACATCTACTCATCCTGCTAGTTTAAAATAATTAATTCTGAGAACTAAACCATCTGATTTAGCAAAGCCAAGCCACCCTCACAATTCCTACCTCTGGTAGTGGCAGTATCCTCTCTGGAAACACATGACTCCCATTAGTTCCAGCACTCCTTGCCAGCCCAGACAGTGCTGCAGTGCACCCACCACACCCCAGGCTCCACCAGACTCTTGCTCATCGTGTTCCACTTCCTGCCAGCCAAAGCCAGTTATCAGCTGTGACTGAACAAGCTTTATCACTTGCTGTTACCTCAAATCCTCATCTGCAGCTGCAGAACAGATCTGGAACACTTACAGAGAAAAAAAAAAAAAAAAAAAGAGTACTAAAAAATGCAGTAAATATCTTTAAATAAACCCTTCACATCTATCACATCCCTTTCCATTCCCCACCCCCCAAAAGACAGCTACACCAAAGGCTTCTGAGCACTGATCCACAAATAAAGGTTATCAACTATCAGAATCACACACAAATGCCTCCTTTAACACCAACACTGCTGAGGGCAAAGCATTTTTGGGTTGTATTATTCTTACGTATTTCAAGTCACAATTTTGCCTGCACAGAGTTTAATATGCAGAACACATTGTTAGCAAGGACTTTGGTACAAGAAAACCCAAAAGATGCAGATGTTATTACATGAAAGCAATAAATGTTTGAGGCCCTGCTCCTGAGTAGCAATATTAACTTATTTAGCTACTCTTAGAGGATAATAAGCACATAGCAGTTTTACCACCCCAAATTTCATGTGGTTGAGAACTCAGCAGGCAGAGCAGCACACAAGGAATTTCCTGCTGTCAGCCAGTCAGTCACAGAGCAGGATCCTGTACACTGCATTGTGTGGGCGACCAAGCAGAGCCTGGGCTTGGCTCCCAGTGGAGGCTGCTGATGGTCAGCCCTACACAAATTATAACATGAAATCAATGACAAATAAGACGTAAGGCAGTAGTTTCCATGAAACCTTTCTGTTCTGTCTGCTTCCTGACAGGCTCTAAAAAGACTGGTAAGATCAGACCTCTCCACTAATGCTCTCATGTGGGCTAATAAATCCAGGAACTCCACAGCTCTAAAGATTTCACGTATTTTCAACCTCCTGTTCAATCTTTTGCCTCTGCTGAGCACCAGTCTGATGGACACAGGACAAAGAAGCTCCAGAAGCTGGGAGCCCCCTGAAAACAGCCCGTGCTTGTCCTGAGCCCTTCTCCAGGGCAGGGCTGAGCACCGTGGGCTCTGTACCTCCAGCTGATCACACTTCCCTCTGCCCAAAGTCAGCACGTGCTGCTCCACCAGGAGCCAGGCTGCCACATCCCTGCTGCTGCGTCCCTGGGAGGTGAGGCAGCGACCTGGGATTGCTGGGGAACAGCAGGCAGCTGCCTCCAAAAGGAAGGCAAGGATGAGGCAGGCAGGTGAGGCTGCTGGGGGCCCAGCAGCACTGCCCCGGGGCTCACAGCAGCCCCAGCTCACACGGGAACGGGAGGGACCAGAGCAGGGCTTTGCTGCTTCCCAACACACACTGTCCTGTGTGCCCGACCTCTGCTGCTTCCCAACACACACCGTCCTGCGTGCCCAACCTCTGCTGCTTCCGAACACACACCATCCTGTGTGCCCAACCTGTGCTGCTTCCCAACACACACCGTCCTGCGTGCCCAACCTCTGCTGCTTCCGAACACACACCATCCTGTGTGCCCAACCTGTGCTGCTTCCCAACACACACCGTCCTGCGTGCCCAACCTCTGCTGCTTCCGAACACACACCATCCTGTGTGCCCAACCTGTGCTGCTTCCCAACACACACCGTCCTGCGTGCCCAACCTCTGCTGCTTCCGAACACACACCATCCTGTGTGCCCAACCTGTGCTGCTTCCCAACACACACCGTCCTGCGTGCCCAACCTCTGCTGCTTCCGAACACACACCATCCTGTGTGCCCAACCTGTGCTGCTTCCCAACACACACCGTCCTGCGTGCCCAACCTCTGCTGCTTCCGAACACACACCATCCTGTGTGCCCAACCTGTGCTGCTTCCCAACACACACCGTCCTGCGTGCCCAACCTCTGCTGCTTCCGAACACACACCATCCTGTGTGCCCAACCTGTGCTGCTTCCCAACACACACCGTCCTGCGTGCCCAACCTCTGCTGCTTCCGAACACACACCATCCTGTGTGCCCAACCTGTGCTGCTTCCCAACACACACCGTCCTGCGTGCCCAACCTCTGCTGCTTCCGAACACACACCATCCTGTGTGCCCAACCTGTGCTGCTTCCCAACACACACCGTCCTGCGTGCCCAACCTCTGCTGCTTCCGAACACACACCATCCTGTGTGCCCAACCTGTGCTGCTTCCCAACACACACCGTCCTGCGTGCCCAACCTCTGCTGCTTCCGAACACACACCATCCTGTGTGCCCAACCTGTGCTGCTTCCCAACACACACCGTCCTGCGTGCCCAACCTCTGCTGCTTCCGAACACACACCATCCTGTGTGCCCAACCTGTGCTGCTTCCCAACACACACCGTCCTGCGTGCCCAACCTCTGCTGCTTCCGAACACACACCATCCTGTGTGCCCAACCTGTGCTGCTTCCCAACACACACCGTCCTGCGTGCCCAACCTCTGCTGCTTCCGAACACACACCATCCTGTGTGCCCAACCTGTGCTGCTTCCCAACACACACCGTCCTGCGTGCCCAACCTCTGCTGCTTCCGAACACACACCATCCTGTGTGCCCAACCTGTGCTGCTTCCCAACACACACCGTCCTGCGTGCCCAACCTCTGCTGCTTCCGAACACACACCATCCTGTGTGCCCAACCTGTGCTGCTTCCCAACACACACCGTCCTGCGTGCCCAACCTCTGCTGCTTCCGAACACACACCATCCTGTGTGCCCAACCTGTGCTGCTTCCCAACACACACCGTCCTGCGTGCCCAACCTCTGCTGCTTCCGAACACACACCATCCTGTGTGCCCAACCTGTGCTGCTTCCCAACACACACCGTCCTGCGTGCCCAACCTCTGCTGCTTCCGAACACACACCATCCTGTGTGCCCAACCTGTGCTGCTTCCCAACACACACCGTCCTGCGTGCCCGACCGGAGCTGTGAAGCAGCACGAGGGCAGATCTGCTCTGCTCATCAGACACTCGTGGCCAGCCCTGAGAAGCTTTCAGCACTGGGGATAAAAAAAAGTACAGGCTGAAACATGATTCTTGGTCATGACATCCCGCAGACACCATGAAGTTCTAGGTAGCAACTGTGATTTACTGTGAAAATTCTCCACTGGCAGAAGCTTAAGAAAGAAGTGACAGTGCTGGTTTCCAATTTAATTAAACTCTTAAGGAAGAAAACAAAAACATTTTCCAGAGCTGGGTAGCTGCCCACCCCCACTCCTTTACTGGGTAAAATTCCCCATAGCTCTTCCACTTCTGGAAATATTCGGAAATTCTGTCACATGTGTCAATATGTATTTTAGCTGTTTAATAAGCTATGTAGTATTTTTCCAGTTCTTGCTCCAATGACCCACCCTTTCCTCCTTTCCAAAAGAAGTTCCTCTTACTAAAACCTCTTGCTTGTGTCAGAGTTGTGTTTTTCCTGTAGCCCCCATCTTTAGTCACCGATGGCTGTGCAAATGTTAAGAAAGGAGATACAATCCCACACGAGGATGGCAGAGGTTTAGTGCTACTTCAAGCAGCTGCAATGACTGTACAGAAGACAGTGGAAAAAATATGCCCCACTCAGTAAAATGGAATTGAGATCTTCTGACCGAGCATGGGTTATTTTTCCTGTCAGAAAAAGGAAGTATACTCTTCCTTAGTCAAAGATGCATTTTTAAAATAGATTTCACATTTTACTTCCTGCCATCACATTAAAAGGTCACGCTGTTTATGTTACTGTAACCTGTTACTGTGGGATCAGGGATGGTATAAACAAGCAATTCTCATTGAACTGTGCACAAGGGAAGAAGGTTATGAGAACATTCCTCTTCATGTGCAGAACACTTGTGCCATATAAATATGAAGAATCTGAGAAACAGAGTGTCTTTTGTAGGATGGCTCTCAGCATCAAGTACTTGACGAATCAAGTACTCGACAGAAGCAGCATAAAATTCTGGGAATTTCAGATACAAGCAAAAGCACCTGACAGATCTCAAATGTAACAGCTGCCTCAAGTTCAGAATAGTACTATGTAGTAGCATTTTGAACTAGCAATTATTTTAGTACATGAAGTAGAGAGGGCTTTCAGCCCAGAGGGGAGGTTTCCTCCACCTGCAGCGAGGTCTGCCCAGCTCCACACTCACCCCTGTACTCCACAGAGGTCCTTCTGTAATTACCTAAACTGGCAGAATGCAAAACCTGCTGTATTGTTGCTTTATTTTCTACTTGGATTAATGTAGAAACTGTTTTAACCTTCTAAGGAGAGGAAAAAGACTGCACAGAACAATGCAAATCTGATTAAACGATCTCGTCACCATCAGTGAAACAGGTAAATCTTCACCACTGATCTCTTCACCCTCAGTGCTGAAGGTGACTTTTGATCCCTTAAACTACATGTTCCTAAAGCACCCACAACAACCAAGAGCTGAGACAACTGCACACATGGAAAGTGTACAGAATTAAAAATAAGAAAAAACAGAATTAAAAACATTTCTAGAAGTTTCATATTATGCCAGCTCATTTTCCTTCCCAACCAGGATATTTTTCACCACTGTTCTAGGAACCTGCTTTCTTAAATGCAGAAAATACAAGCCAATTTGAAAGTAGATCAGCTATCACTATTAGCAGAATCACATGCATTTCCAAGAATCACTTTTACCAGTTTTTCTTGGTATAATATGACAGGCAAGCTGTTGAATCTTAGCTCTATTCTGCGTGGGTGAGAGAAGAAGCACATCTGAATTCACAGGGTTTGGTTGAGAATGAACTGGCATTTGTACTACACCATCTACAAAGTGAACACACAAAGGCATTTGGAGGCTCTATCAAAGTGCCTCTCCCAGTCAAACCAGCAAGGGCATGTCTCCTGGCACCAGAGAGGAAACAACCACCTCTTCTGCAAATCAACATGAAACAAGCTGACCAATGACTAAAAAAAAACCCAGAAAACCTCCATGGTAAGAGCTGCAAACATCCAGGCTCAGAGATTAGATCGAGTCTGTGTTGGTTATGAACACTGCAGAGAGGCAGTCAGTAAGGAATCACTGACTGTCCTCAGGTATTTAATGAGGCTAAATTCACGTTCCAAACAGATACTTAGGTCATGCAAGTGACTGATCTAAAACCTGGTAATTTTCATGTTTACAAGAAAGTAGCAGAGATATTTCAGTGTGAGCCACATGTTACAAAGTCTCAACTAAAGAGAACCTTTGGAGAAAGTCCATTTGCAAAGCAAGTATTACAGGAAAACATTTAATTTTAACGTTTAGTTAACTATAGGATGAACTGTTATTTCAAACCTACCCAGCATATTTAGAAAGTTATTTTAGTTTGAAAAATATTTGGTCTACCACTACCACATTTCATTCTCTGCTTACAAGGGCTATTTCTAGTTGAATTTACCATCATTTGACATGTGGCCAATACTGCTTTCTCCTTAACAGTCTCCTTCCATACCTTTGTGCTTCCAGCACATAGAGGGGGCAACAGTTCCATGTGGGAGAACACACCAACACCATAAAACCCTCCCAAAAATGCTCAGAAGCAGGTGAGCACTGTGTGCACATTGTATGACTTCTAAATTTTTAGCAAATGCAAACCATAACGGGCTCCATTTGCCCATGCTCTGCTTCCAGCAAGACTATCACAGAAGCTCTGGGTTCAAGCACTCAGATTTTAAACTCTGTAGAAAAAGCCAGAGTAAGTGGCTCAGTAGGTTTATACAATGGGACTTAGCCAATCTCAGATGTGCCAGCAGCAGACACAAGTGGTGCTGCTCTGAAAAAGCCAGTCAGAGTGCCCTGAGGCAGTGCCAGGGGCACACAGGTGCCCTCACCTGCAGCTGCACAGCAGCTCTGCTTTCCAGGGAGGAGCCTGGCTTTGTGAGCCACACACGCTTTGCCTCTCCACCACTGACCCTGCACACGTGTAGGCAGACTCAGGGCACAGCGCAGGAAAACACAAAATATCTGCAGTTTGTTGAAGGAGCAGAGAGACTCCTGCAACCCTGAGTTCCAACCCAGCTTTCCACAGCCAGAGCCAATTATGCTGAGCCTCGATGAATCAACAGAGCACAAATTAGGCAGCGGCAAGGCACTGCATGCAGAGACCTGCAGCTAGAACTGGCAGAGTAAAGCACTAAGATGCATTTATAAGAAATCGTGTTCGTGCCACAATTTCTCTGCTGCTTAGCACCCGAGCAAAGGAGCAACCCAAATGCTTTCAGGCTGCAGCCTGCACTCCTGCTGAAGCTTATAAAGCAACAACACTTGTAGAGCTTCCTGTCCATTGGCTTTAAATACACAACACAACCACGCTGTTACAAGTCTTCAGGGTCAACCATTTCACAGTTTACTTTCAGCATCAAAATCCATCTACATATTCTACAAATATTTTTCCAGAGATGGTGAATACCTAAAACACTTCCCATGCCTTTTCCCTCTTGACAGAGGGATATCCAAAATGTCCACAATACCTTCTTATCTTCCTACCATAATCTGAATGAAGTTTCATTAATTTTAATAATTTGTAGTATTTTAGTTTAGTTTAGAGAGGTTTGGAAAACCAACATTCACATTAATATTTGGTTAAAAGACCCTCAGAAATTAATAAAGAAACTGAGAACAGTTATTTACAGGTTTCAAACCCAGCTCTAACTACACTTCAGCTTTCCAGAGACAGGTAGTTCTGTTTTCAGGGCACTCACTTCCAAACATGCTGGAAAATCTAAACTATGTCCAGTTCTTTCTTATTATATATTCCACTAACTATAAAAACTAGAAAAGAGTGCACACTTTAGTTTCATTTTGCTACCTTCACATGGAAAACTCTGCATGAGCTGTCCCCAAATGTCAGCTCTGCCTGCATCCACAGCGAATGGAATCCCCAGTTGAATGGTACATCAGTAAATAATTCAGAGGTATTTTCACTGCTCCTGATAAGCACATCAAAGTTCGTATCACTGGCCAACATAAAGTCAACATATCTCGTTTATATAAACACAAAAAGCAACTCTACCTGTATCTGAGGGTTGTGTTTTTAAGATAATATCTCGTTCTATCACCCTGTGTAAGAAGTTAGAAACTAAAATATCTCCTGAAGTTCTGAAAGGCTTCTGCATGTAAAATGACTATGAAAATCTGATACTGCACTCACTGTGAGCCCACGACAATCCAGTGTTCCTCTGATATTCTGGACAAATATCTACTTTTCTTCCCTGCTCCAAAAGCCTCACCTGTGCTTTCCTTAGCTTTGGGCTATCGGTTTTTTGTTGTGACATCTCCAGAGTGAATGCTTCTCATTCCAACAGACACTTCTAATGGTATTTCTGCAGGGTGCATATTAAGCACTTTGTTTTCTGTTGCACACCTTTACCACAGTAAGCACACGGTAGAGTTCACATTCCTCTAACTTATTGTTTTATGGAAGAGGATTTTACATTGAATGTGCCTTTCTTATGCTTGTGTTTTGCTAAAATACAAGCAACAGCCAGAATCTGAGCAGTTCTTTTTCTCACTTGGGCCCCTGAACAACCCCCACGGGGTCTCACGGCTCACAGTCCTTGTAGCAAGTACATCTAGAGGAAAGTAAGGGATAGAAATAGGTATTGAAAAGCAAACAAACACCCAAAAACCCCCCCCCCCAAACTAACAAACCACAAAGAACTCCATCACTGCTCACCCTGTTCTGCCCAGCTGTACAGAGAATGGTTCCACTACTGTGCAGTGCCCAACACAACTGCCACAAAATCACCTAAACAAGGTCTTCATTTTGAAATGTTTGTGTCCCCATCCTGTGATTACTTCTGCTGAAAAAAAGAAGGTAATCTAAATTCTGTTCTTTCACAACTGTACTATCATAGCTGAACACAGCTTCCGCTCGTCCGAAAAACAAAAAAAGCGTGGACAATTTTAACCCTTCCAAGTCATGTGGCACCCAGACAAGTGTCCCTCAGCCACACCTCCCTGTCTACTGCTAATTCCTCCTGGAGATGCTGGGCTGTATCTCGAGATAACAGCCTGAGACAGGGAACAGGAGCAGGCTGCAGTGTTGTGCTGAAATCCAGAAATGACCACCTGGGACACTGGTGAACGTTTCTGGATTTCAGCAGTCACAGCCATAACACTGAGGCACCAGCAGCCTTTGGTACCATTACCCTGGGAAGATGTTTTTCTGCACCCATCACATACACTGCTCTACTTACTGCAATCTTCCAGCAAAAACCAGCGCTGGAGGAGAACTGCCCTGTTAATGTCACATCTCAGACACCAAAGGCACAGATTAGAGAGAAGTACATTGTTCTTCCAGATGTACATGACCTGCCAAGATGCCATTTCCAACAGCTTATTTAAAAGCAGGATGCAATTGAGAAACTGAATTTCATGACATAGATGCACATATTTATTAATCAATCAGGGGAAAAAAACCCAAGTAAAAACCCTGCCCCCTGTGCTTGTCAATAGCTGGATGCAAATCAAAGAATCACTTTAGTCCTTTTTTAGATTGAATTTTAGTCCTCAATCAAAGCTCATGCTGTGCCACAGTTGAGCAGCCCACTGAGTCATATCATTCAAAGAGAGCAGGACAAAAATATCACTGAATGCTGATCCCTCATTGAAAATGGGCCATTCCCTCATTCTACTTAGATATTTCACTTCTGTAATTAAATTGTACCTGTAGAAATGTACCACTTGAATTACAAAGCTCTATTACTCAAAATCATTTCCTGAGCACTAAGCCTGCAACACACAAAATCATCCAGAGCAGTTCAGCAAAAACATAACGTCATATATCCACATGACTTTCAACTGATACAGTCAGCAAGCACTGACACTCGGCAGGGAAGGGAAATGTAGGAAATGGACCTTCTGAAAAGCAGCCTCAACATTTCATGCTTATTCGCTAAATGCCAGACAACTGAAGATGTTCACCCTGCAAGCTATCACTGTTAAAACTCGCCTGCTGCGATTCTGAAACTGAAGTCCATTTATTTCACTTGTATACAACTCCTTCTGTCAGTGGTCCATTGCCCGAGAAATTCACACTGAAAGAAGCGAAGCTCAATGTCTATGCTGCAAACGTGAACTTCAAGTCATTCATTTATGCAATATACCAGCTTAAACATTCAAATGGATGTTACAGCAATGCTGCCTGATCTGACTGAACACATCCGCCCAGTCATTCATGTATTTCAGCTTCTCTTAAACTTCATTTTAGATAAAGGTGTGAAGAACTTTTAAAGGTAAAAGCACTAGCTTCGGTGGCTTGTATGTGAAGCTGGATCCAGAAGGCAAATACTATTGCAAGCATTCACATTTGTGACAGGCTTGTTTTAAATATCACCAAAAAACCTAACTGCAGTAAGCGACACAATAAAAACCCAGTACCAGCCAGCTGCACTGGTACTGCTAACACGCCGTTCCAGGCTCTGTTCTGTGATTAAGGCGGCTGAAAAGCTAAATGCATATGATTCCCCCTTCGCTGCTTTTCTGTTCTAACCCAACGCCAAACGCGATGGATTCGCTGGCCCCGGTCCGGGAGGGGCAGCTCGCACAGCTCGGGCGGACCGATGTGCCCGCGGCGCTGAGGATGTGCCCGGCAGCTGCTCCGGGCGGGCAGCTCCGAGCGGGGCAGCCCCGCTCCGCTGTGCCGGGGGTGCAACCGGGCCGGGCCGGGGCAGCTCCTGTGCCCTGGGGCGGGGAGCGAGCGGGGAACGAGCGGGGAACGAGCTGGGAGAGAGCGGGGAACGAGCCGGGAGCTAAGGCGTGGGG
>VYXD01014461.1:110789-129326 GCA_013397195.1 Hylia prasina | reverse complement strand
TCACGGGGTTGTTTTTGTTTTTTTTTTTTTTTTTTTTTTTTTTTGGGGGGGGGTTGTGTTTGTTTGTTTGGGGTTTGCTTGTTTGTTTGTTTTGTTTTGTTTTGTTTTGTTTTGTTTTGTTTTGTTTTGTTGCCTGCTCTTGGTCTTTCAAGAAGTATGTTAAAACAACTACAATTCAAGTAGGCATATTGTATATAAAATGAACGACAGCTCCTAGCGCCACCAAGAAAGTAAAACCCTTTGTTTATTTAAGATTTTTAAAAATACATTTGGGAGTAGAAGTCACAGAGTTATAAATGAGCTTCCCGACCACCACCAAAAAAAGAAAAAAAATTATAATAAAAATAATGGCACCATATTCCCTGATAAACCTGTGCCAGAAAAACTCTTGGGGATCAAGTTTTTGTCAGTCCCCAGCTTTTACCAATTTAAATTCTTGGCAGCATATTAAAACAAAATGTAGAAGGTATTTGAGACTGCAATCCCTCAGGTACTAAATCTACTGTTTCCTGGCACTAGATGAATGTTACTGGAGTTAAAACCTAGCACCATAGCACCAGATCTCCATAGCTGTTCATATTTATACTTAACAGACAAATATGTCATTCTTTCAGTATCCCTTTACACTGCCAATTTTTTCTCACATTTTTTTCTCTGATAAAGACAAAGGTGAGAAAGTTCCATGCAGTCACTGACATCATGCTATTTTTACCTGCTTTTCTAATGTCTAGAACATACCTTTTCCATCCTGAACATATTGTGTCACACTACTTTCTAATTACCTACTTGGTAACAAAAACAGGAGGAAGAGCACATTATTTGCCAGCCATATGCATATCCTAAACACACCAGAGCAAGTTCCCCACTCAGTTTAGGTGGGAACAAAATGTTTTTCAGACTCTTGCTCTGAATCTTCTGATCAGTCTACACTGGCTTTTGCCATGGTACATTCCGAGGCTGTACTGTGGCTGAGTTAGTCGTTGTTCTCCTCCTAATGACAGACCGACACCAAGTGGAGGTTCTCTCTGACAACACCATTCTTATTTGCTCCTTCCCCTAGGCTATTCTCTGTCACCCAAGACAGGGGATTTAAAAATCTAAGTCTAAATTCAGGGGCACTCTCAAGGCTGAGGCCTCCTTATGGAGAGACTAAGGCTTTCTACTCTGCTCTGCAAGGGGTGTCACTGAGAATGCAGTCACATCTGAAAATTATTTTGAAGACTAAGTATATAGCCCCACCTGTGCCATGGAAATGACTCCTAGTATTACAGCTGGTTTCAGGGCAGGTCCATAATGTCCTCTCTAAAGCCTGTCTTTGTTCCTCTTTCCAAACTTATATCTTCACCTTATTGTAACCAGCACCCGCCATACACAGTCATTTGTACTATCTGACCAGATTACACTATTCATTCTTTTCACACTTACTCCATAGAAGCCACCTTGCTTAATTCTCATTTTTTTCCCATACATTTCTGAATCTTCAAGGGCATGAACACAGAAGTGTTTCCACTGTAAATCAAGCAAGTGAAATATTCAATTCCCAATATTCAGTCACTGCTTTCACCTTCTGACCTTTCCGTTTAAAATTGAATGACCATAACTGGCCAAAAAAATGAACAGAAACTGCCTGGTTATTGGTGAAACCAGATATTCGACATATTCATGCTAGGCCTGAAGAAGTACTGATTCAGCTCCATTGACTTTGCTACCCCAAAACCCCAAATCAACAAGCACAGGAGCAGACAAAATATCTGAAGTAATTTCTACAATAAATGTATGAAGTTAACCATTTATATGCTTGCTTTCATTCATGCATTCTGATCTCTTTTTCAAAACCATGGAACTGCCCAGAATATAAATCTACACAGTGAGTGACCCAGATAGCATCCTTGGTCCCTTGTTTAAATAAACAGTTCTTTCTACTGCTTGCATTTTCAGGACTCAGTATGAGCATTGACCTGATGAAACCTCCAACAGGGAGAAAAACAGAAACACAGGTTTCTGAAGGATTCCACCTTTTCTTTAAAGGGATACCTTTGGAGCCACAGAGGGGCTTTCTCCTTGGCTCTGGATAGAATTTGGCCCTTTGCAATCTGTTCAACTTGTGTCAGTTGTGCTGTCTGCCTCAATATCTGCCCTTGCATTATGAAAGAGAGAAGAGACATGTGTGAATCTGGCTCAGGAGGGACTAAGGAGGGAAGAAAAGCTGGGTAAGAGTGGATGGTTCTGTATTTACTATATGATACTCAGCTTTATATTGATTTCACCTATTTGGTGGACTGAACATGAACTTAATAATGAGATCCATCTTAAGCCATGTGCTTCCCCATTAATTGACTCTCGCATATTGATTAAGATGTTGACGTATCCCAGCATTGTTCAGTGGTAATGCAGCTGAGAATGGGCCTTCTCTCCCTGCATTCTCAGCACTCTCTGTACTGCTGTCACCACACTCCCTTTAATGGATAAAGCTGTCATCCTAAAGCTAGAATGTCTTGCAGGCACAAAGACGAAATTAACTGTTCAATAATTTATGGGACATGGAAAAAACTTTACCCAACAACTTCAATTGATTGCTGTAAGTGTTTTGACTGCACTTGCCTGCTTTGCATAAAGTCAGCTACTTTGCAGAGCCTGATTACCATTTACAGTAGTTTCTTGGCCCTCTTCACATTACAAGATTTTGAAGAACTTTGGCTTGTTTCAAGGGAATTTCCTGTGTTATGCAGACCTGACATTTTTTTCTCTTCACTGTAGATTCATGAAAAAAATCAAGATCTTCAAAATGTAGTTGGTGAGCTTAGTAAGCAGAGTTTAAATTATTTAAACTCAAATTATTTAGATTGATTTGGGGTTGTCTGTTTTTCCAACTCAGGTATCAAAAATACAGGCAACTGGTGGACCATCGCAAGCAGGGAAGCCTTTTGCACTTCAGATAAGTTCAAACCTGAAGTTTTTAAAATATTCTTGTTATTTCAGAACCTGTGAAGTGAGATGGACAAAGTCCAGCTTCTGGAGATAAGAGTTAATATCACAAAAGTAATCTTTCCTAGCATAGTTCCATTCTATCTTATGATATCTCTTGCTGTATTCACAGTGACATGTTTCCATTGGGGATTACAAATTCACCTTTAGGAAAACACATTTTTGTTTTAGAAGGAATGAAACATGACAGTCATTCCAAAGGATACTTGTTCATCAGGACCTTGATAAAGGAAGCAGAGACTGCCATCTTCTAAAAGTGACAGGGAATGATAAGCATATACTTAACCAGAGATGTTCCATTTTGGGCAGCCATAGAACTGTCAAATTTTCCTATTTCAAGCTCGAGTGGCTAAAATATTCTTAATTAATTAGGGTGAAATTATATAGATCTTCCTATTTATCCAAAGCACAGCTTTCCAGTGAAACTTTAAGATCAGCTAGGTTGTGCTGAACTTACCATAATGACTGTGCAAGGATTGTGTCTGTAGCATTAATTTGGGCTGTAAGATCAGATATTAGCATATCAAAGCCTTACTCTTCTAATGGCTATTGGACCCAAAGCAATAGGAAAATGTCTTTTAGATGTTGCAGGTTCTGGACTTGCTGCTCTCACAAAAGAACAGCTGGCCACAACCTGCAGTGAAGTGACATTTTGGAAGACCTGAGAAAATTTAGATTTGCAATAGGAAAAGATGAATCAGGTTCTGGATTCTTTTATTGGTCAACATCCAAAGAGTTAATATGTGGTTATCTAGGGCCACAGCTAGAAGAAAAAGGGACATAGTATATGCAACATGAAGAGGAAATCAAAACAGAATGAAGCAAATAATGAAACCATATCCAGTTGTGTTTATTTGCTATTCTCATTCAAGGTGTTAAACCTGTGTTACTGGGAACATTCCTAGAATATTTCCCGGATGGAGCCACAAATGCACCCATATTTCCTTCCTCTATGAACTTTATTTCCATTTGTTCTCCTTCAAGAAGTTCTTTCTAAACAGTCCCTCCAAGTGGCAGGATGTGTTGATTTCCAGTTTATTGTAGTGCTCGGTAGTTCAGCACCAGCTGTCAGAATTTTCAGTAGCCTCTGCTGCTTGCTGCAGAGCCTGTTCAAAGTCCAAGCCTCTGGAAGGATCCCCAGGAGGACTACAGTTGGGCCTGTTTGGATATCAAAGTCCAAATTAAAAATTTATGCCAGTGTTTGAAAAATATCTGACCAAAATCGTGGTATAGATTAAATCTCCCTTGCCATGCAAGCTTATCCAACTGGGGCTTGAGGATTTATTTTTAAAGTGAAGAGAGGACCAAATAGCTGCATAAACTGATTTGGGTCAGATGTTTGTTAGCTGAATTATCACTGGTAATAAAACTTTCTATACATCAAAAGGAGGCTAAAAGNCTTCCTTCCTGCCTGCCTGCCCTGCCTGCCCTGCCTGCCCTGCCTGCCTGCCCTCCTTTCCTCCTTCCTTTGCTCCCTGTCTCCCTCCCTTCTATTTTCTTATTTCCCTATTGCTCTTTTTCTTTTCCATTTTTTCCTTTCTTTCCCCACCTCTTTCCTTCTCTCCCAAGTTCTCTTCTTTGCTTCCCTTTATTTCTCCCTTTTATTATAGGTCAGAACTTACAGCAACTCAATTGCTCGTTACTTAGCATATAAAGACACCCATTTGTACTGAAGGAAGCAAACTTTTGTACCTGCCAGAAGTAAAATTCAAACTGGGACATCAACAACACAGCAGCAAAAATAGGTTGCTGGAGCAATTTCTTTGGTCCTGCATTTCAGAGATGAGCTGAAAACAGACACCTTTCCTTAGACACCTTTTTGTAATGACTCCTCACTTCAGGGCTACAGGGAAATGCTTACATACACTGGTTGAGAAGTCTAAACTGTTTGTAAAAGAACAGTCACTGTGCTGTTTTCTTGATAATTAACTTATCTGCATCTTCTTGCAATACACTGTTTAGTGTCACTCATATCTGCTGACAGTATTTTTGATAAAAGGCTATAGGTTAAGGCAGGGAACACACCCTTGTGTGTCTGTCAGACCTTACTTTGTTGATTTTTTTTTCCTATAGGAAGCAGAGCTCTGAACTAATTCAATTACTTCACAGAGTCTTGGGTAAAGATTAAAATTTCTAAATTATCCCAGTTAGGTCCACATGGCAATAGTGGATTAGCAGAGTTAATCTGGGTTGCATCTTTTCTTTAGAAGAAATCCCAAAAGCTTTTGGAGAGCAGATCCTTCATCCCAAAAGCTCATAAGAAAACTGAATTCCCCAGACTTGGTCCTGCTCCATAAGAAGTCTTTGTACTCTTCTGCCTTTTATTCATTTTGATTATACGTCCCACTAAATGTTTGCCACTCCCTGGTTCTTATGGTGAAAAAGAGAGCAATTGATTATTATCCACCTCTTCCTCTGTGTCACCATGATTTTACAGATAAAAGAAGGAAGGGATTCAAGCCTGCCTGAGAATAGTATTTGCAGGCCAAGTGTGGGGTTCAGACTAGACAAGCAGATACATCTGGCCTGCAGCTATGTCTAGAAACACCAAGCACTCTGTCTTACAGAGTGAGAACAGAATCCAGCCCAAGAAGCCTGTAGCCCATGCTGTGTAGTCTTTGCCAAGCCCATGGAGGCTTTGTTGCTCCCCAAGACATGCTTGTCCAGCTCCTGCAGAATGCATGAGAGCAAGGGAAGTGCCCCCATGTTGGTAGTCTGCAGGACTTTCTGGCCTCCAGCTCCACCTTGGAGCATTTCACCCAGGGCAGTGGAAATTGCCACAGAGAGGAGGAAAAGCCACCAGAAGCATATGCAAGGAACCAGCAGCAACAAGTCTGAGGCCCCTCTTTGTTCCCAAGAGCACAGAGGAGTTTCCAACCTGAGTCCTTAGTGGGGTGGACCAGAGAGCAGGAGCACTACCACCCGCTCCCTCCTGTGGCTGCCAAACCAAACCTCCTGTAACCTGCCACTGCTGAACACCCCTGCACAGCCTCCACTGACCACAACCCAAATGTTGTCTGGAGGCCAGCAGGAGCATCCAGGCAGCTCCTGCATGTGTGTGTGCTGCGGCACATGGGGTCTGATGTCACTCAGAGCACCCCTTGCCACGGCAGGTGAATGCCAACATGCTCTTATGGGTGACCTACTAGTGGAAGGTGAGAAGAGCAAAACAAGGGCTGGCATCTGGCCAAGAACCAAGAGGTTTGCTGTCAGCCCTGTGGCTTCTGGGGAACTTTTTCAATAATTATTACTAATTTGTTACATAAGACAGGATCTGCTGTCTCCTCTTCCTGACCAGGCTCTCTAACGAGCACACAGACAGAGGCATCCAGCACACAGGCTGGTGGCCCAAACCTGTGTGACAGAGAGGGTTCACAGCCCCCATTTTGTGTGCTCTGCTCCTGCAGATATGTGAGAGTGACGCCCCTGGGAAATGCTCTTTGTCTCTCACAAGCCTCTGAGGACTAGACAGAGCACAGCCAGTGTTTATGTTCCCTGTTTCTCCCTGTAGTCTGTCCCTGGGCCCTTGAATATGCTAAGCCTTGGTGGATGCAGAGGGTTTGCAGCTGGCCCGTGCAGGCTGGGGTGGTCTACCCTCCATGCCCCCCAGCAGACCTGTTCCCAGCCCCAGCCAGCCCCCATGAGTGAGAGTTATGTGGTGGAAAGCCATCTCTCTGCCTTCTTGCAGGCCTCTGATCAAGTGAAGATGGCCTGACACCCAAGGTCTTGTACTTGGTGACTGTGTTTTGGCTTTCTTGAGCCAGGTCCCAGTGACAAGTGATGGACTGCTTTTAAATGTTTTATCTTGTTTTTTTGGCTTCCCAGGAGGGCACCCAGACTCTGAAGTGTAGTTAAAGAGCTGGCTTTCAGGACTTCTGGTAACCAGCAGCCTCCCCCTGTGAAGCAAATCCAACTTGCTTGCACTTTACAAAGAGGTTCCTTCACGTGACAGGAATAAATTATTTTGTCACTTTATAGCATGTGTCTCTCCTCTCTGGACTTCCAACCCTTGGGGAAGGGGCTTATTCCTATAATTTCTTTCCTTTCTTGTTCGCTTTTTCACACAGCAGTACGCCTGTGGGGCCTGGTGCATGTCTGAGTAAATTGTTGGTTGCTATAGGGAAAGGCAGGGTTCAAGGACACAAGCCTATGAGCTCACAAGGGTCATTGCATAAAGAATTTTTGTGGGTTTATAAGAACACAGAGAAAGGCAGATGACAAGGATATTAAAGAGGTGATGCAGGAAAAACTGGGTACTTGATGTGCTGATGTTCATATTGCATTTGGTTGAACAGGGAGCAGTTGTTCCTGGAGGAACATTTTCTGAAGTAATCACTGCTCTGAGAAGCAAAGGATATCATCCATTCCCATTCCGCTGTAGCTGAATGGTAAGAAATACACTAAAAATATAAATATTTTTGAATTCCCAGACAGGGAGAAGATGTGGTTTTCCTGCAGCAGAGCAGGGGAATCTGGTCCAGATTAGCCTACAGGCATCAACAAGAGGTACAGATGTCATGAACTCCCATGAACTACTTCTTTATTTGGATTGTCGCATTGTTAGGACCCCTGGACCAGGAGTGCAGTGTCTTTTCTACAGGAGTTTGACTCAGCAGGAGAATGATGGCCATTGTGGACAGGACAAGTGTGGCCATCTGTGTGTCTCCCCAAGTGGATTGTTTTGTCCCTACATTGCAAAGACTCCTTGTGATCAGAAGATCATGGCTGCAGCCCTGCAATGTGATCTTGCCTACATCCCCAGCAGAGCCCCAAAGTGAACACAGCCACTTCTTTTCTCTGATTTTTCTAGCCTTCCACAGTTATTGCAGACTTCCTTATTTATGCCTTCTTGCTCAAGCCCAGTGGAAGTCAGTTCCAAAATTCCCATTGGCACCTCAGGCTGTTTACCACTAGTTCTGTAGCTTACTGCTCCTCATGGCCCTGCAGTCACAGCCCTGCAGTCTGCCACAGATGGAAAGACAGAGTCATGAGGTGAGTCTTTATATGTCCTAACTGTATGGAAGCAGACACGAGGGGAGAACAAATTCTTTCCAGCTTAAAAGAGGGCAGGTGGCTAAAACTGGGTGCTAGCAAGGGTGAGCTTATGTGGAAAAGAATGTAGAATATTTCTTACTGAAATAACTTATGCCAATGAACAGGTGAAAAGTAGGTTGAATTTTCATTGGGAGGAAGTTCTGTCCTTGTTGGATTTCTTCAAGATAGCTCTGCCCATGTTTCAGCATATCTTGGTGTTAGAGAATGCAGAAGACTTTTAATTCTAAGACTTGAGATCTTTCTCAACATTTTTATTATTCCTCCTGGTCTTCTTGGGTCACTCATAATTTTGCCTTTCATGTGTACTATTTTGTGGTGCTTTACAAGAAAACCTAAGGAAGATAATCTATCATCCACTGGAAGTTCTTTCCCCACTTCACTCTATTTGGGTGGAAGCCAGAATGGGTTTCATCCGTAATCAAAGATCCTAAACTGAGCAATTGATCAAAACCAGGCTGGGACATCCATGTATTGCAACTTTCTCAGACCTACCATTTCATTCTCTTCTGGCCTGTCTCACAATTCTTGAGATAGACATGTACAGCTCAGGAAAGGGCTTGGGAAGGAGTGTGAGGCAATCTTTTCTTAGCTTCTTATCATAGCGATTTCCAAAAATGCATATTCATCCTGCTTCCTCGGGTTCCCCAGGGATTTTTTTTTGGAAGTAGTAGATACTGTTCCTAAGGGGTATACCATGCAAAGACTCATCTTTTCTTGTGAGAGTAGATGCATAATTCTGGATCACTTGTTTTGAGATGCAGACAAATGAGAGTTGAATAAGAGAAAGACAATATGCATGAGAGAGTAGTAGTGCCAGTACAGATCTGAGCACAAGGGCAGGCCACAGGAGAAAGATAATTTGGGCAAATATGGTAGGACTCAGAGTTGCAACAATTTTTTTCACCCTTATCCACTTACCCCCTGCTCTCAACCCATCCAGCAGCTATGGCTTCTCTTACTCCGTGGGAACACTGGCAATCTTTTCTGACGTTGGAATATGGCAGGCAGGAGCTCTTAGTGCTGAGTTTACTTGAGGGTGTTGGATGGAAGCATCTGGCAGTTTATTCTTGGCTTGATTGTTGCTTCCTGGGAAAACTAGAGGGACTTTGCAGACAAAAGGGGCCAATATCTTTATTGCTACACACATCGCAAGAGACAAGAATTGTGTACCAGAGCTCAGTGTACAAGATCACTTTTTGCAGTCATCCTATGCTGGATGATTGTGTCTGTTACTGGTCAGATAGAGAATCTGCAAAAATACATAACCTGAGGTTGGACAAGCCAATAAGCTTGGCAGATGTGTGCACATTCTCACCTGTGAATCTTAGCTCACCTCTTGAGTGTAACTGCAGTAGTACAGCACAGGCCAGATCCTGATCTTATTTACACCCATGCCAATGCAGAGCAACTCCACTGATATCAAAATGTGGGTCTAAAAGTCTGCCTGTGGCCTGAGCTGGAGTTTCATTTAAGTCCAGTATGAGAAAAAGTTGCATCTAAACTGTTTCCTACAGGGGGCTCTAGATGAAAAACCAGAACAATTGGCAATTGTGAACCAAAGCATAGGCAAAATTCTAAACTGTTTTGAGAACTGGGATAATATATTATCAATTATCTATAGATATCTATATTATCCAAAAATTATTCCTTTGCTGGTGATTGGTTTCATTTTGTTAAGTCCAAAATATCCATAGTAAATTTTTGCTGGGTCTGATGGTAGGTGGGAGGCTCTATTCAACATTTTCTCTTGAGACTTCTGATCTGTATATGTGGAATACAGGAATGTCATCAGAGGTGATAAGTCAGATGGTATCCAGATCTCTCTCTTCCAAACATACGGTAGAGTTTCTGGTTTTGCAACAGAGTGCCCAATATCCAAGTTAGATTTTCATTTGGGTCCTCAGGGTGTTAACTACTCCAGCTTTGACTCACTTGGATCTTAGCAAAGTGGGTCAAAGAGACTTAATATAATGATATATTACATAGCTATTAGTAATTTACAGAATCTTCTGATTTAATCCCTTCAGTCTGGACTGAGATTGAAGATCTGCACAAGAGTTGCTTATGTGTAGAGACAAGAGCTGCAGCTTTGTAGTATATTGAAGAAGGGCCTGGATAGGGGCAAATGGAGAATGGAAGAAATGGGAGGAATTTGGAGAAAAGTTTAAAAGCAAGATGAAGACAAGGAGTAAGAAGACTTCTCAGGGTCAAACAGAATCTGACAAACTTTGACAAAAACCTCAAGATACTTGGAGATGTTTTCTAAACCTTCCAACCTTGCAACATTCTCCCATCATAGTCTGGAGGTGAAATGATTTATGAATACACGTACTTACACAGTTCTCTGTGATCATCTTGATAAGGTAAATATATCACCCAGCAGGAAGCTACACTACACACTAGTCTCATTCCTGAGAGAGAAATTTAGTGGTTTGGGCCCCAGCTATCCCTTTCTGACATACGCAGGGCGTGCAGTTTAGTTCTTCATTAAAAAATGTCCCATCGAGATGTTTAAACACAGATCTCCCTGTAAGGGTGAATGCTTTGAATTGCCCTCCATCCAATTCCTCTCCATTTAATTGGTATAAAGCAGCTTCCCCTTGGCTACTTCCTCCCTTGAAATTACATAAGTAGCCTCACTGGAAAGGCATAGGTAAATATTTCACACGGCACACCATGGATTAGGAGCACAGCTCCCATTAACCGGAGCTGGAATCACTCGGCTGTTTTTCCCCTCACACTGTGTTAGAAATGTGCCCTACAGGATGGAGAGGCTGGGCTCCCAAGTGCCACCTTATGAAGAAGGTGCGGAACACTTTCATTTAATACTGCATGTGTTTCCATTAGTAGAGTCAATTGCTCTCTGTCCTCAGTTTTAAGACTCCCTGTTTGTCTCTATTACAGCTCTGTTTCCACATGCCTGCCAATCCTCCGTAGTTCTTCCATCTGAGCCTGCAAAGTTTTGATGATACAACACCATAACATCTTGGCTTTCATTTGATTTGAAATTTGTGATTGCAATTATGGACTGAGCATTTCTATGGGCTCACTGCTGCACAGGATGGCTTTTGTGCCCAAGGTATTGTCAGTTTGGTGTGGCAACTTAAGAGATGCCAATGTAGCAGAGGCCTGAGTATCCTGAAACCTGCAAAGTATGTGGGGGAAAAAACCTGACTGCTAATTTGATTCAGAGTACCACAGCATCTGTCCGTGCTGGCATGACTCCCTCATGGTGGAAAAAATTTATGTATCTGTGTAAATACTAAACAAAAACCCAGAAGATATTTATCACATATGTAAAAATAGAGCTGTGGTTAATATAGTGTACACTGTGGTCTGTTACTACTCTGGGATATGGTGTCTCTGCTGCTTGCATGTCTATGATGTATCCACTTGTGAGATACCAGCGTTCCTCCTTTACAATTATGTTGAATGATGCCACTACACTTTGTCTTTACCACACTCTTTCTTGCCTAGGAAATTTATGAAGTAAATTGCCTCTTCCAAGTAGTTTGTACAGGTGAGATCATGTCATGGCAGCTAGTAAGAAACTTAAATTTACACTTGTGAAAAAGTGAAAGTTTTTTTAAAAATCTAATTCAAAAATATAACTGTCAAAAAAAAATTTAATTTTTATATAACATTATTAAAACAAAAAATATGCATTGAAGAGTTGTACTTCAAAAATCTAAAATTCTACAATCGCTTAAATAACCTGAGTGCTTTGCTTTACATTTTGAGGTCATTCAGAAATCACAGATTAGACTTAATAATTGTATGAACATGTGAAGGGAAAAAATTAATCAAAATTAGACAAAACATCAGAAAAATATTTAATTAAATAGTGTAATGTTTGTCAACTTTATCAAACAGCAACAGTGAGTTGCTGGTTTTTCCCCACAAAATTTCACTGAAATAAAAGATGTTTTCATTTTTTAAAAATAAATTCCTTAACAGAAATGTCTATCAGTTGTTTTCACCAGCTTGATCCTGCTATGAAATTCTATATATGAACCACTTTCAACAAAAAAGTCTTAGCTAACTCCTTGCTGATCTGTCTTTTGTTTTGAGTTCTTTGCTAATAAGTAATGAAAATGTTACAGCCTTACAGCTTGTTTTGTGGTTGCAGTTACGTAATCATTATTAATGAAGCAACAATGTCAAAACTGTGAAACTGAACTCACATTTAAGCACTTACAATAAACAGATATAAAACAACAGATGTCTCAGTTTTTGTTCTCCAATGATTTCATCCCTTGTTAAAAATAAATGTCTGGTTTAAAAAAGAAAAGGGCTTTTCTCAACTCTTACAAATTAATTGAATCCAGAGCCTGTTAATACAACTAAAAAGCTCTTTTTCCTTTTTTTGCTTCCCAAAATTTCGTTTGTGAAGATATTGTTATTCAGTAAGTGATAAATTCACTTCAAAGCAATCCAGAAATCTAGGAAGTCAATGGTAAAATGGTCATCTGTCCTAGCTGAAGTGTTAGCCCCTGATAGCAATCAGAGATGTAGCCAAAATACTAGGCTTGCCTCATGACTTGAACACCCTGAAAAGGTTTTATGACAGAGATGGTTTCTGTTCCCAGTTTTGGTTCAGACAGTTGATACTGGTTAGTCACAAATGGTTCAGGTTTCAGTCAGAATTTGTCAGTAGGTGCAGGGAGGTCTCTAGATCTGGGGAACCTCAGAAAACCAGCATTCGGTTTTATGTAAACATCAAAAGTCCAGATGCTTATTTGAACCATCCACATCTGTTGAGTCTGCAAAACTGGGCTAGATATTTAGCTGGGATAGGTTTCCCTGGAAGATTTCATAGACTTCATAGCTGAACTTGTGGCCAGAAATTCCAGAGCTTCTTTTGGTATTTAAGTACTTTTTATTCCAGTGCTAAATAGGAATGTGTTACATTTTATGAGCGAGTAAGATATGCAAAAATTTAAAAACTTTGCAAAAATCCAGATCTAGTGAACAGACACTGTAAACAAAACGCTTATTAGGAAATAAAATCTCTAGTAGCAATTTTTGAAGAAAAGCAAAAATATATATAAATTTGGGTAGTTTTTTATTTATCTGAAGAAAAAAAATCAATCTAATCTTTCCCACCTTAAAAATTTGATAAGCTAATCTTTGTAGAAAAAAAAAATAGAAAAACACCATTATTTTTAATATTTTATTCAGCTTCTTGAAAGGTAGGGTTCAAATTTAGGATTTAAAAATTACTTTTGTTCCCCCAGTCCCTCTGGCACTGGAACAAGTGCAAAACAACTGTCTTTGCACTTTATTGCAAATCTTGCACAATTTTAAACACACAAGCTGAGGTTCTTGCAAATTGCATTCTGAAAATATAGCACATTTATGCTTACAGCACTATAAGCAATGACAAGATGTTTTGAACAATCTGTTTTCTCAAATTAGATTAACATCATGGAGAAGCACAATCTGCTCGTTGACACCGAAGATACAAAAAAACCCCCAGTGTTTTGTGTCCTCCTTCAGGACATTGCTTTGGCAATAGACATTCACTGTCCATGTCATCATGAAGGATGTTGTGCTCTTTTAGAGCTGCTGCTCTTTAGAGGAGACATCAGGCTCCACACAGCTCTGCTGATAATCAAGCAGTAAAAATACAGGCAGCAGTTGTGGGTCCTTGTAAGCATTGTGCTCTCTGGTCACACAACACAATGCATTCCATCCACTTTTAAAGGTGATGAGTGATAAACTACTTACTACATTTGTCTGCACTACACTAGCAGTGTAAGTTTAATGAGCCTTAATTCACTACCAAAAACAGTCACAGAAATCTTCAGCAGTACAAGAGATTTGCTAAGATCTAACACAACATTTTTGTGACTAGTGCTCTTGAACCTTTACTGGGGAAATACAGACTTTCCTACCATAAGTGAAAGTAAAAATAAGGTTCCCCTTTTGTGCAGATATTATTGCAATCATATCAAAGTTTGTGAATAGTGTTAAGTAATTTCACATTCACATTCTCCCAGATACTTCCAATTAAACTTTCTTCTAAATTTATTTGTTGCAGGCTTTGTTCTGCAAAGCACAATTTTTTATTATCTGAGAGAGCAAACCCAAGCACCAGGAAACTGAAACTGAGAGTGACCTATGATTTTAACCTTCAATCAACATGAGCATATGTGACTGTTTTGTTTTCCTGGGTTTTGCACATTATAATTGTATTTACAAAGAAATTCCTTGAAAGCATGTGTTGTGTTGAATGACTGTATGCAAACAACTTTGGAACTAAGGAACTTTGATCTTTGACTTACAGACTACAGGGCAAAGGTTAAAACCATGAACTTTGTTGTCCTGCTGGAAGCAGTTCCTTTTGAAGCTTCTTGCTTCCAGTGAAAGTGATATACTGTTATATACACAAATCTCAGTCTTTGGTTCTGTTTGTAAAGGAAAAAAAACACTGCAACTTTTAGTATTTGATCAACCTTCTTAGATAATATGAGCAAGAATCTGACTGTTCTTGCATATATATATATATGTAGGAGTGAAAATGGAGCTATTCTCAAAAGACTTATTTGCATGCATAGGTAATGTGCAGAGAGAGAAGCTCGCTGGCTATTTGCAGATTTACATAAGGCTATTTGCTTGTTGTGCAGACAACTACTTATTTGTGCAAGATGAAAGCCCTGTATAATAATCCAGGTTAGAAAAATTTGATCTAAAGAGATTTTGTTAAATACTTAGACGTTGTCATTCCATTGGGTTGTAGACATTTCATAACAACTCTACTGAAATGAGACAAAAAATAAAAAGGCTCTAGTAGCTTTTTATGGGAATCCACTGTGTAAGACTTTGTGCTGCCACAAACAACCTATTTATATTGCTTTTTACATAAAAAATAATTAAGTGTGCCAAAAGAATTTACTGAAATCTTATAATATCAGGAATTTTGAGTGCCCTGGCAAAGTGGAAACTTCACAGTTACTCATACCATAAGGCTGGGATATTTTCATACCCCCAAGCAAAGCCATGAACAGCATCTATTCCTTAAGATGGTGTGAGAGGCAGGCCTTGCAGACTTAGACACAGAGCAACAATCAGTGGTGTGAGATTCTTTGCTGTTAAGTGGCAGAAACCTTGCTAAAGAACTACAGCTGTTTCATACAATGAGCAGGATAAAACAAATGAGTGCAGCAGTCCTATCCTGCTCCACCCAAACCCCTGGTATTAATTATCTTGTCTCTTGCAGCATGTCAGTCCTGTGAACTTCAGCTTGGGGTTTTTGTGTGCAAGTCTTTTAGACTCAAGCAAACACACTGGTGACATAAGCAACAGCCAAACAAATAACTGGAGTGTAATTTTCTGAGAAATTGTGAGTAATCAAAGCTTCCTAGCAATCTCTAATTTGCTCCATCTCTTAATCTGACGTCCTCTCAGCCACAGACTGTTCCACACCTTTCTTTTCTTTCAGCACAGAATGTTACAAACACTAAATGCCAAAATATGGCATGAAATGTATCTTGTTACAACTATTTTCTAGCAAGGTTTGGCTACTGTTTTAGTGCTGAATTTGATCTGGATGCACACAGTGCATCTAGATGGCAAATACAGTCGTCTTCACTGTTCTGGCTTTGCTGTATATTTTCCAGCATGTATTTTCTCATTGTGGTGGCTGAGTGCCTCTCACAGGAGCCCCAAGTTGTAGAAAACCCTTGTTTACACAAAGCTCAAATGAAAAAAAAAATCCAAGCTGCCTTCTAAACGCTTTAAAATAGCACTTTCTAATGCTTCCTCTGGGTGATGTTGACACATTTATAATGTTGATTTAAAGGGTAGAGGGAACGCAGTTCTTCCTGATACCCCAGTTGTACAGTTACTGGCCCACCCTGTCACTGTAGCCACACTGAAATGCCTGCCAGCAGATGTCAAGTGCCAGGTACATAAAAGTGAGCAAACAGGCAGATGCTGACCTCCACGGCTGTGAGGAAAACCTTTGAAGTCTCCCCTACTTTGTCCCCCCAGGGTGGAGTCACAGTCAATATGCAACACTGATCCTGCAGTTCCTGAGACACTTGGTTCAACAGTTCCTGAACTTTCTGTGAACCATTTTACCCCAGGTTTGCTGAACCAAAATACAGTCTAAAGATTTCCTTCATTTCTTTACCCCATCCTTCATTCACTGTTTTTTGTTGGAACTAATCTGACTGTAAAGCTTTGTCAGTCTTCAGAAGTTCTAATTTCTCAATCACCTGGTCTGACATGATCCTGATTTTCTTCAATATTTCGTCTTCTACTCCAGGGAAATTTATGTCTGTTCCTGGCATTTGTCTCCTATCTTCCTTTGTGAACAGAGAGGGGAAGAATTAATTTAGTTTCTCTCTTTCTCTCTGTCTCTGTCTCTCTCCCTCTCTTTCTCTGTCCCTCTCCCTTCCGCAGTAAAGTCTTCTTCTGTCAATAAATTACACCTGCCACATCCTGGAGGCCAACTACCTCTTCTTTCTTTTCTTCTTGTATTTCTTAAGCATGTGTTGTTTGTTTCTCTTTTTTGAGGGTATTGTTTTGTGTTTTGTTTTGGTTCATTTGTTGGTTTTTAAAGTCTGATTAATCTTTATATAGATAGCAAGATATTTTCCCTTCTTCAGATTTCATTTTTTTTAATTTTGTTTTCTTTCCTCTATTATTTTCATTCCTTTCCATTCCTTCCCGTCCTTTCTATAGTCCGCCCTGGACTTGATCTTTTAAATTTTTCACATGTCCTTTCTTCACCTTTGATGAGTTTTTCATTTCCTTGTTCTTTATTAGGTGTTGGCAACTCAGTACTGTAGGTGGCATTTTCCTTTTTTTCTCTCCCTCCCCTCATCCCTAGTACATGCTGAACCAGCCCAGAATGATGTCAGGAGAGTATTTAGACACCTTTCCAAGATTTGATACTGACCACTCAGCTCATTAAAGGTCTTACAATATATTTTGCAAGAATGGGTGCATTAACCCCCGCATTCTGGACCAATTCCAAATGCAATGATTACTTTCTGCCTGCCCAGACTCTCCTTACAGTTTCAGTGGGATAGATTAATCTTTACTTGACCTGTAGCATAGCCTTACTATCAGTATATACCACTTTCCACACCGAAGATGGAGGAAAGAAGGCTATTTTTCTGTTACAGAGGTACTTTTCTAATTTCACAGTACAAACAATTCCAAAAGGAAGTACTACTTTTCCTTCTTATTCCATTTTTTCTTCCAGTAATTTGTAGACAGAATTCTTGCATGGTCAGTGTTCAGCCTGCAGGCAGTACTTCCTTCCTCCTCTTTTTCTCCATCCCCACATACACTGCTTAAAAGCAACATATGCTCTCTCTATTTTCTTCTCTTTACATTCTTCTCTTACATAGTTCAGATGATGTGCAGGTCAGACTGTTTACATCCACCAAGCAAAATCAGCTTCAGACAGCAATTCTTGCAGTGGCCTCCAGTTACATGTATTTAAAAGAAACTGCAATCTTCAAAGAAAGCGTTAAACTCAAAAGATTAATCCCATGATTTCATGTATCAAGCAAGTGCTTGCAGAGGAGAGGGAAGAGTAGGAGAAGAAAGCACACTGGGATGTAAACCTTGTGTTGTCAGTCCATACAGTACAAATGGAAGCAGCAAGCTGTTTCCTCAGAATAGGTGTTTGAGAAAGGCTCCAAGAGTGACAAAAACCAGAGAGAAAATACTTCTAGGAGTGCTGAAAGCATCCCTAAAGGTTGAGAGTGAACTAATAAGGAAGCAGTTATTTAGGTTCAACTCCCATGACTGGTTTGTGACCTTTATGCTCTTCTTTATTGTTCTAAAACAAATGGACAAAAGTGTGCCTTTCTGAATTGCTATTGTTACTAACAGCCACATTCTGTCTGCATGGCTCCCACCATGATCTGACTGGACTGTAACAGTTGACTGACCCCAGATGAAGTCTTCTGTTACAAATTCCTTGACTTCCTTTTCACTTGATTCCACAGTGCAGCATTTTGACTTCAGAGATGTTGAAAAAGAACAAACTTCTTTTCATACTATTTCCCCTCCTTTTTTCCTTTTTCTAACCTTCCTCAACGCAAGACTTGCTTTACTTCTCTGTCCCAGCATTATCTAAAGTATAAAAGGCCTTTACCTGACCACTATCCATGAACATTCATTCTTCGTCAGTTTTTCCTCCCCTGACTTACAGCCTTTTATTATCTATTTCTCTATTTTTCAGCTGCTCACATACCTTGTTACTTTAATCCATTCGGCTATTATGTGCATTACACTACTTCCATAGATAGATCTTTGGAATCTCCATCCTGCTAGCCTGAACTCAGTGTTATAGTTGTTTCTGTCCCTCACTGTATGTTGCTTCCAGACAGACCTTTTGGACAAAAGACAGTGTCTTTTCGTCCTTTATCTGTAATGATTTTGTGTTGTTTCCCTTTGTCTAAACTGAGCTCCTTCCTTCCTTCCTTCCTTCCTTCCTTCCTTCCTTCCTTCCTTCCTTCCTTCCTTCCTTCC